>JARQWZ010005224.1:20000-40000 GCA_033150135.1 Gobio occitaniae | reverse complement strand
ACACTGAAAAATTACAACTGCATTAAATAATGTTATGAGATTGTTTTAAATATACAAATAAGAAATGCTGTAAAGATGAAACTAAAGCACCAGTAGTGGGCAGCAAAAGACCGTTTCAATGAGTCATTGAGTCGATTCGTTCAAACGCTGATTCATTCAAGAATGAGGTAGGCGTTTTTGAATAATTCATTGAGTCTTTGGTTCTATCGATTCATTCAAAATGCTGAATTATTCACTAACATGCTGTTGCTGTGACACGCGTTCTGCTGTGATCTTTTGGAACTATTTTCGCTGCTGAAATAACCAAACACTCAATATTGCATCTAAAATGTAAGTGACTTAATGTTAATAATTGTTTATGGAACTGTCAGATGAAATCTGTCATTTTCAGTCGTGATGATATTCAGGAAAACAACACTCTTGGGAATGTGACGTTGCAACTGTATCATGTTATAAATATAAATAAACTCCACATTTCTACATTTTTACGGCAGTGTGTTAAGTGAGTTTCTCTGTGTGAGCGACGCACATTTGTTTCGATTTCTCCTCGAGAGGCTGCGCGAGCGTCAACAGTGCAACGTTAGTTACCGTCAGGTCATTATACATTATTATCATTCACTGACGATCGCCAATTACACTAATGAATGCAGAATCATTCTTGCATTTGGGTGATTCCCTAGTTATTTTTGTTTTGATGTTTTACTCAGGATACTTGTCCGTCGGGCAAGTAAAATTATTTTTCACTTGCCCCTTCAAAAAATCCACTTGTCCCGGACAAGCGTTAATGTCGTGCCCTGAACAGCTCCATCTAGTGGCTGTAGTCTCTAGCCTCTGGCCAAAAAATCCTCAGATGACGCAAAATGACGATATTTGCGTCATCGGAGGAATTTTTCCAGAAATAAAATGCATAATTCTCTCGTCTCAAGGGGATATGAGGGGGGAAAGTACCATAATTTGAATATACTACGGGGTTTCTACTGATACAAAGCCTAATGCTAAACCACTGAAGTTACCCTTTAATAACATTTCCACTTCTTAAAGGGTTAGTTCACCCAAAAATGTAAATTGTGTCATTAATTCCTCAGCCTCATGTGGTTGGACACCCGTCAGACCTCCGTTCATCTTCAGACACAAATGAAGATATTTTAGTGTAAATCTGATGCTGAGAAAGGCTTCAGATAGGCCTCCATTGACATTCAGTACATTTACACTCACAAGACCCATAAAAGGCACTAAAAACGCCGTTACAAAGTCCATCTCACCACAGTGACTCTACAATCATTTTACGATGCGACGACAATAGTTTTTGTGCGCAAAAAAAAAAATCTAAATAACAGCTTTATCCAGCTTGTTCTTGTCTTCCGTGTGTGTCTCCACGACGCATGCGTGAGAATATGAGCAGATCCGGCGTTCGGGAATCCATGAAATGCCACTTTAGCCCCATTTTGAGCTCTACACCGAGACCTAAAGCACGATCAGTGTAGAATTCAACAGCTGAGATACGCGCGTCTTCCTCTGCTCGTAAACAAATCTCTTCTGGGTCATGTGTCCGAACGCCGGATCTGCTCATATTCTCACGCATGCGTCGTGGAGACACACACGGAAGACAAGAACAAGCTGGATAAAGGCGTTATTTAGATTTTTTTTTGCGCATAAAAACTGTCGTCGCATCGTAAAATGATTGTAGAGTCACTGTGGTGAGATGGACTTTGTAACTTTAGTCTTTAGTGTCTTTTAAGGGTCTTGAGAGTGTAAAGTTGAGCCAATGGAGGCCTTTCAGAGCATCAGATTTACACTAAAATATCTTCATTTGTGTCTGAAGATGAACGGAGGTCTGACGGGTGTCCAACCACATGAGGCTCAGGCATTAATGACACAATTTACATTTTTGGGTGAACTAACCCTTTAATATATGGACAAAAGTAGGAGGTCGTGAAAACAACAAACACTGTTCTTTAGATTGTGACTGAATTACCCAGAAAGCAAGAGCAGAGCTGCTTTAATAATCACTGGAGCTGTGGGTCAGTTCAGTGTGAGACTACAGAACAACAACGCACATTAAAGGGATAGTTCACCCAAAAACTAAATTATGTTGATCTGCTGACCCCCAGGGCATCAGAGATGTAGGTGTGTTAGTTTCTACAGTAGAACACAGATGCAGATGTTTAACAGTGTGATAGTCATATAATGATGTCAATGGGGATATTTTAGAGTATGAGAGCAATGAGAGTAAAAACACACAGATATACGAATCCTCATTAAACCTGCAGCTCGTGGCGACACATTGATGTCTGAAGACACCAAACCATCGGTTTCTGCGAGAAACCCAACAGTATTTTTTTTGTATTTTTTTTTTTTTACCTCTTCTCAGACGAATGTCATCTAGTGTTCCCAGCGCCATAACTTCCGGCGAATAAGGTCAAAATACTGGCGTGATCATAGATATATATACGTAGATGCCTCATTCGTCCGATCCGCGCAGGCACTAATGAGGAATCTATGTATATGTCTATGATCGCGCCGGTATTTTGACCTTATTCACCAGAAGTGATGGCGCGGCTGATGCAGAGCCATAGAAAAAAATGAAATAATGTTTAAATATGGATATTTTTCTTACACAAACGCATTGATTCGCTTCAGAAGGCCTTTATTAACACACCGGAGCCGCGTGGAGCAGTTATATGACGGACAGATGCACTTTTTATGGACTAATGATAACATTTGGCTCTGCTGACTGCAAATGCGAAGGTAAAGTGCTTTAAAGATAATGTTTGTCTTTCTGGTCAGCCTGCAAAACCGTCAAATAAATGACATGACAATATAAAAAAATAAAATAAAAATCTTAACTGTGGTCAGCATTTTTTACTCTACACTCTAAATATCAATAATATAATTATATATACTTAATTAAAATAATTTTGTAAGTATAACAATAAAAACGCAAACAGGCAAAAAATGCGTTTTGAGCTTTAAAACATTGAGTCCCCCCTCTCTTGCCTTACAGTGGATGGGTCCACCTCACTGACACACACACACACACACACACACACACACACACACACACACACACACACACACCTCACCTCACCGACACACACACACACACACACACCTCACTGACACACACACACACACACACACACACACACACACACCTCACCTCACCGACACACACACACACACACACACCTCACCTCACCGACACACACACACACACACACACACACACACACACACACACACACACACACACCTCACCTCACTGACACACACACACACACACACACACACACCTCACCTCACCGACACACACACACACACACACACACACACACCTCACCGACACACACATAATTATCGTTATTGTTTTATCGCCCAGCCCTAGTCCTTTTACTCTAAAAAAAAACAAAAAAAAACAAATGGCGCCATGTTTTTTGAGGCTATTCTCTGTATTCTCTCATTTACTACAGCACAAAAGCAGATACCCAGAATCCCCTCTGTTAAAGCCCTCTCATCTAATGTCAACAAATACAACAAAGAATTTTAAACCTGGTCCTTTCCGATTTCCAGATTTAGTTTTTGGAAATGTATGCAAATGAGCGTATATTTAAGTATATAAGGCCTCATTTGCATATTAAAACATTAATTTACACCAAACTTGTAATACATTTATTTCTTATGTTTATGCCAGTAATAAACCGGAGAAGTTTCGCAGTGATATCCTATCATTTTAAAATAATTCCCTATTCACCTGTAGTGTCTCGCCTTTACAAAACAATAGTCATTTTATGATTAAATTAACTTTATGATTGATGTTCTTGCTGGTGCTCTCTAGTGTGGGTCTGGAGCGCTGATGGGCTTCTTCCTGTTAACATCAGGCCATAAAGTTGTGACACCCAGGAAGTGACATCATTTGGGCAAGATGATGGGAAGATCCAGAGGTTTAGAAGCACTCAAATATCAGCATCACAGACCTCTCATAAACGGATTAATCTGACTCGTGTAATATTTAGTTTAGTTTAAGCCCTCATGTGCCCTGTGTGACACACTTATGATTATTATCAGTGTTTGTGTGGAAAGAGTGATCAGAATTTGAACAGCCTTTAGTATAACATTTAATATCGTTACTGTCACTTCTGATCCATTTCATGTGAAACGCATAACACTTTGCGTTGAATTTGTCATATTTCGCTGTATTTCTGATCAAAAAAAGGCAGAAACGTTAACATTAATGAAGATCAGTGATTCCACACACTGACCGCTCGGCTGAGGTCAAGGGTCGTCTCTTAGATTCAGATCTGAATGTCTAAACTGGGTTATTTCTCTCACTTCTGCGTTCGCAGCGGCCGAGGAGCCGGAGGGTGAGTAACTCCATCACTTCTGTGTGTCATCATCGCTTCAGACACACACACACACACACACATCCGCTCATTTCCTCTCATGCTGATGTTTGTTTACTAATGTTGCCTAGCAACAAGGGCAGATTCATCACCGCCTCTGCATCCACATCTGTCGTCGTCGCCGATCAGAATGAGCTTCATCTGTGTGAGATTTCTCATGTTTAAGTGCTGGAGATGCTGTGTGTGTGTGTGTTTCAGAGCATCGGGCTGTCGTCTCAGACCTGAAGAAGCAACAGGAGGACGAGATCCGGCACATTCAGGTGCGAAACATGCAGATGTCATGGGGTTTATTGATGATGCGTGAGACGCTCGCCTCATGCTGATTGGTTCAGAGTCAGATGTCTCATTCGGGGTGTTTATGTCCAGTGCTCTGCTGCTTGACGGATGTTTAATAGTTCCCGGAGTTTGAGTTCAGAAATAGAAAATAAACATCTGTCATGAGCTCAGTGGAGGCGTGCGCTTCAGTGTGAGCGGCCAGCAGAGGGCGGCAGCAACACACACTTCACTCATCAGATTAGAGTCATGTATAGTGTGTGTCACATGATCTTTCAAAATGGTCAAATTGATATTGTGAGAGAGATTTCTATCACTTTAACACATCCTTGCTCAATAAAATTATTAATTTCTTTTACAAAAAAAAAAAGACTGAGCCCAAACTTTTGAATGGTAGTGTATATTGTTGCAAATATTTCTATTTTAAATAAATAAAGAGAACTTTTTTCCAGGATTCTTTGTTAAAAAAAGTGATCCCAGGTTATTAAAAAAATTAAGCAGCACAACATTGATAATAAATCCTCATATGAGAATGATTAGTGAAGGGTCATGTGACACTGAAGACTGGAGTAATGAGGATAAATTCACAGTAAATTATATTTTAAAGTATATTAAAATAGAAAACCATTATTTTAAAACTGCAATATTTCACATATTACATTTTTTTCTGTATATTTGATCAAATAAACACAGATGATGAACATGAGACTCTCACAAACAAACACACACACATATATATATATATATATTATGTATATATGTGTGTATATATATATATATATATATATATATATATATATATATATATATATATATATATATATATATATATATATATATATATATATATATATATATATATATAGTATATATGTGTGTGTGTGTGTGTGTGTTTATTGATTATTTAATTTATTTTTAATTGATTTATTTTTTATTTATTTTAATTTGTTGTTTATTTATTTATTTAATTTATATTTGTATTTTATTTATTGTTGTTGTATGTATTTTTATTTATTGTTGTTGTATGTATTTTTTATTTATCATTTCATTTTTCTATATCATTTTATTTATTTCTATTTATATTCAATTTTTTTATTTATTTATATTTATTTTTAATTTATGATTTTTAATTTATTTTGTTTTTATTTATTTATATTTTTTATTGTTGTTTTTATTTATTTTTTCATTTATTATTCTATTTTTATTTATTTCTATTTATTTAATTTATATTTAATTTATGATATTTATTTATTTATTTTTATTTATATTTATTTTGTATTTATTTATATTTGTTTTATTTATTGTTTTTATTTTATGTTTATTTTTTATTTATATTTATTTATTTATTTACTTTTTTTATTTATTTTTAATTTAGATAATTTTTATTTACAGACATTTATTTGTATTTATTATTATACTCTGAACTCAGCTCCAAAACCAACGTTTGTCACATACATGTGATGTATTTATATCAGCACTGGCATCATCCATAATGATAGGAGAAACCTGTCAGTCAACCACAGAGAGACGAGCAGGACGATACACTTGACTCTGTTTCTCATCTAAAGGCTGTTCTCTATGAGGTCCTGTGGGGTCAGTTGAACTGTCCCTCGGGCTGTGGGCATCTCTTGTTGTGTGTTGAGTCTGAAGGCAGCTGCTCCTCCTCAGTTCTGCAGGAAACCCGTTCAACGAGTGACATTTGCTTCCGCCGGAACACAAGCGACCTGTTGTTTATCTCCCTCTCTCTCCCTCTCTCTCTCTCTCTCTCTCTGCAGGAGGAGTCTGTGCTGAAGACGGTGAGTCTGAAGCAGGAGCACGTGTGTGTGATCGAGCAGCTGGAGCAGACCATCGAGGACCTGAGGAGTAAGATCGCGGAGCTGGAGCAGCAGCAGCCCATCCTCACCCAGGATCAGGAGTGCGGAGGGCAGGACGGCCTCCATCCGGACGTCTGCCATGTGGACCTGCAGACTGAAGCCCTGATGCCCCTGGAGGCCAAATCTGTGCAGACGTCTCCTGTGGACGAGAGCTTTAGGTTTAGAGTGCCTTCTGTGGAGGCGCAGGCGGGAGGGAGTGACTCCTCACAGGGCTCTCAGGCTCAGGCTGGGCCTCCAGCGTTTGTGTGCGTCTGCCAGCAGCAGCCACCGCCTCCTCCACCTCCTCCACCTCTTCCAGGAATGAGTGCTCCTCCTCCTCCTCCTCCTCCACCTCCTCTTCCAGGAATGAGTGCTCCTCCTGCACCTCCTCCTCCACCTCCTCTCCCAGGAGTAAGTGCAACTCCCCCTCCACCTCCTCTTCCAGGATTGGCTGTGCCACCTCCACCACCACCTCTCCCAGGCGTAAGTGCACCTCCTCCTCCACCTCCTCTACCAGGCGTAAGTGCACCACCTCCTCTACCAGGAATGAGTGCACCTCCTCCTCCACCTCCTCTCCCAGGCGTAAGTGCACCTCCTCCTCCACCTCCTCTACCAGGCGTAAGTGCACCACCTCCTCTACCAGGAATGAGTGCACCTCCTCCTCCACCTCCTCTACCAGGCGTAAGTGCACCTCCTCCTCCACCTCCTCTTCCAGGTCTGTCTGCACCTCCTCCGCCTCCTCCACCTCCTCCAGGTCTCTCTGCTCCTCCATCTCTGGCTCCTGGAGCCTGTGCGCCTCATATGTCCTTCGGGTTGGGTTCCCTGCCTCCTCCGCTCCCGCTGGGTCTGTACGCTTTAGGAGCGCCACATGAGAAGCCGCCGCGCAAATGCCTGGTGGAGCCGCCCAGACCCATGAAGCCGCTGTACTGGACACGGATTCAGCTCCACTCCAAAAAGTACTTCTGCTTCACAATCACTGACACATCACCACGCTAATATCCAGAATACTCTAGGCACTATAGCATATGTTAGGGCTGGGTAAAAAAAATTGATTCTCATTTTTACAAACCAATATTGATTCTTAAATCCCAAGAATCCTTTAGTCATCCTGTGTTCAGTTCATGAATGAACGGAGCGTTGTAGCGCAACTCCCATCCATTTAATCACTATAATCTTTGTGCTTTATTACTATTGATATGAAACTAAGTCTCAGATGTCAAATTATGTCCATTTTATTACAAAACTCAAAAAATACCATTTTGGCGCTGTTTAATGTGGCGTCTCAGTTCAAAAGAAGCGGCACATGACCTGATCATCTCCGTTTTAATACCAGTTACAACACAAAATAAACATGAATGAGCATCTGAAGGTGTGTTAAGACACAGGACAACTTACCAACATCATGTCTCATGTAATCGCTCAGTGTTTCAACCAAAACCGCTTTAAATGTCATATTTACCCCAATGACCATTAACTCGTTAGTCAGCTAGAAAACTCTGCACTATATTCCATAGTCATTGTTTGAATAAATCCGTCTAACTGAGTAGAAATATGATTATGTATTTGTAAAGTTAGGTATTATAAAAACATTTGAGTGTAATTTAAGTGTTTGAATACAAATCTGTTAATGTTAACCTTCACTATTTAGTTCACAGCATTAGTTGAGTTTTCTCCTTGAGTAAATGTGCCGTGATATAGGCCCATATCCAAAATAATCCTATTTTGGATTAACCCTACCCAGAGTTCCCCACATACAGTGGTGTAAAAGCAATATCAGTGTCACACAATTATCGTTTCCAGTGTTTGCTGACCTAGGCCCTGATCACACAGAACGTGTTTTTCAGGTTCGAAAACACAAGGCGCACTGCCTTTTATTGGTCAAAGTTTTTCAATTGAGAAAATAGCAGTGCACTGCATTTATTTTTTTTAATTTTTTTTTATGTTGCTAGGAAACCCTCAAATCAGCTGTCCTGTCAATGTCAGTCTCATCAAGGTAACGGTCACCACAACGGAAGGCCCGCCATTCCATTCTTTCGATTGGAAAATAAAAAAAAAAACGCGATGATGTCGGGCACTTGAACTTCAGGCGCTCAGAGCGCTCCTCCTAAAAAGCGAGGCGCAGCAGACGGTTAAAACGCGGGGCGCATAAGCATAGTTTATTAAAAAAAGGCGCCTCGCTGCAAAAATGCATTCTGTGTGATCGGGGCCATATGATGGAAACAGCCCAAACGGTCTGCAGGGTGCTAGAGCACACCAGACGCGACTTGCCTGAATCACAATCAGGCAAGCTATTCGCTCCATTCACGTGTTGTTGGATGCTTGAACATTTTGAGTTTACTCGCTTCATTCGCTCGTGACATTCACTTCACAACAGATGCAAATTCGCGTCATGGGAGGGGCTTCAGCCAGAGGCTCGTCTCTGTGTGAAATGGCTGACATGGATTGTTTTAAAATACGGCGAATAAGCTCAATTTGCCGGCTTTAGCTAGCTTGTAGTCTCATTAGGGTGAATTCAGGGGGATTGGGACACTTTTTCCAAGTCATCTCAATGGCAGAAAGTGTCACAATCATCCTGAAATCACTCTATGTAGAGCTCAAATTGAGTAAAGAGCGCTTTCTGCGCCTCCTCACCTCCTCACTCACTTTCTTCCAAGCAAGATCCTTTTATTCCTGTTTCTATAAAGTATGAAGATGTAGTATGACGTATGAAGGTCGTCTCGGTCCGGATCAAACTGAACAAAGGTTCGGTTCGGTTCTAGTGTGAGAGCATTTTCTGGATGGTTCGAACTTTCAGAGCATTTACAGGAACTTCCTGTCTATGTTTAAATATTCTAATGATTATTTTAAATTTCATCTCGGCTATATTGATTATGAAAAGTGAAAAGATGCGCAATATGTCAGAAGACAGAAGGTCCGAAATGATTTTGACCACTTCATTAAGTTTTGTTTTGTAGAAAGCCTTTCTTTAAAGTGAATTTCATCATTTTAATCAATGTTTCATCAGCCAATCGCCTGAATTTAATAAATAAGAAGCAAATATAGCAGACAATAATCGTGACATGAAGGCGCCGGCGCGATCACTAGCATTGCTCTTGAACACGTCTCATAAATAAACCCAAACTCCGTCTCACACACATGAGAAATGTGTGTATAGAAAGCTTGAAATGTCCACTTTAAAACGAAACAATTCCAAACGAAAAGAAAGTCAAGCAATGCGCACTGTTCACTAGTGGCCATGATATGAGTCTGTTCAAAGACGCTGACATCAGACGCACGTCCGTTCAAACCAATCAGTGTCCAGATGCCGCCCACATGATGATGACGACAGGACACGCGTGTGTCATGTACAGTTCTTTAGTGCACTCGCATGATGGCAATGTCAAACCAAACCACAAATAACCGAATGTATAAAATGTATCAAAACATGAACTTCGGTTCTGACCTTCAGGTGTGAAAATGCCCTTATGTAAATGAGTTAGTGTGTAAAACAAATGCCACAGTGCTGCAGATCTGCAGAAAGCAGACCGTCTAAGCTATCATGGTCCTCATATGAGGTCAGAGTGAAGTCTATACTAGATGACCTCAGGGTCCGGGGAGTTTAAGAGGTTAAGGAATCACACATGGTTTTCACCTACTAGACCATAAACAGCTGAACACATCCCTCAGACACAATGGCCCTCATTTATCAATCTTGCGTAGAAACGGGCGTATATGTTGGCGTAAGATTATGCCTACACTCCTCTCACCGCCTGATTTATGAAGCTGTGCGCACCTCTGAAATCCAGGCGTACGCAAAACCTGCCCTTGATAATGCCGCGGCTGAAAACGATCGTCATTAGAATAACACGCCCCTATATATTCAAGTCTCTGCCTCCTCCACGCCCTCATTTTACGCCATGGACACTCGGAAGACGGCAATGAAGCGAAACTTCTCTGACGTGGAGATCGAGACCATCACTAGGGAAGTGGAAAAAAACTAAATTGTTTTATTTGGGAGTTTAAAGAGTGGGATTAAAGGCGCCCACAAAAAGGTGTACGGTGGAAATCCAGTTTAAATAGCTGTTTGGATGAGATATTACCTCACAATTAATTATTTTACAGCACGTGTTTTGAAATAATATGCATTTAATTTCGTATCACATGTATTGGGGTGTACAATAGTGATGATGTGATGTGGAGGACCATTCATTCACATTAATATAATTGCATGACAATTTGTTAGATTCTTATTATTATTATGATTTGTATTATTAATGACGCTTATTGTTATTTAGAAGAAGAATGTCGTTATTATTATTATTTATTTTATTATTATTTCAAAGAAGAAGAATGTCATTTTTATCATTTTGTCAGTGAATTATTTTCAGTCCCAGTCCGTGCGCAGCTGCCGGGCCTAACCAACGTCAGGTAAAGCGCACAGGCTCGCAACTGCAGGAATACATATCAAATGCTTTGGTAAAGTCACACAAATTAAACATTGAAGTCCATGTTGCACAAAAATAAACACTGCAGTTTATAATTACTTCCCTATTCGCACGGGATTAGTATATGTGGGGAGCTCTGGTGATTTGTAATAATTGCAGAGAATGTCTGTGATCTTAATCCCGTGCAAATCGGCCATGTCTGTAATATGTAAAGTAAAAATTCCCCCGCAAATGACCTGCCATATTTCGCCGAACACCGAGGTCCTGTGATAATATTAGTCCCGTGCGAATCGGCATCTAGGCTATTTGGCCGGGATTAGGCGGATCGTACATAATTTTTGCAAGGTTTTTGTGTCCTGTGCGCATTTCTATCTTCATCTTTCATGAAGAATGGAGCTGGGCTGCATATAATGCGCACCGTTATGAATTCCTGTGCGGCCGCGCGGATTATAGGCTAACTTTCACTTTAGAAATGAGCACAATTTGGGAGTAATTGCTTGAATGGTGTGTTTAATATTATTCTTAATGAAAAACACAAAAACAGAACAGTACAATGACAACTCACTTAAATGGGCACTTTTACATTAGCTTTGAAACTGAATCTTCCGTCGTATATTGTTATTATATTGCTCAGTTACGTTTTTAATTGCGTCTGTTCTCTAACTGAACGAAATTATTTGTATTACTATAAAACAATCAAAATGATATCGATACGACTGTTTATAATTTCATACAGCTATATAACGAAAAAACCTGAGCTCATTGAACCTGAGCTACATCCACAGACCTGAGGATCACCCTAGCAACCAGGACGCCATGCCCTAGCAACACCCTGTTAACGGCATGTCATAGTGGATGTTGATCTATAGTGTGAATGATTTAATTCTGTGGTCAGAGTGTTGAGATGTGAGATATAACTAAATAAAACCGTTAGTTAGATGCAGAGATGTATAAAGTACTAGAGACACATACTTGAGTAAAAGTACAAGTTCCTTATCAAAAAAGTGACTTGAGTAGAAGTTGAAGTGCTCTTTAAGCACCACACTTAAGTAGAAGTACTAAAGTATTCAACATTTTTTGTACTTAAGTATTGCATGTAGTTTTTTTAAAATGTACTACTCAAGTACTGAAAGTAAAAGTACAAGTATTGTGTTATGTAGTTATTAAAAAAAATATCGGAGTAAAAGTATTAAACTCATTGAAAATATGTACTGAAGTAGGAGAAAAAAATAATACTCTAGTAAAGTACAGATACTGCCTTTTAGTACTTAAGTACAGTAGTGAAGTAGTTCTACTTCGTTACTATACATCTCTGGTTAGATGCATGTTTTAACTTTAATTTGAGTTGTTGAATAAAGTCTTTGTCCTCCGCAGGGACATGCACTCTCTCGTCTGGGAGGCGATCGAAGAGCCATCCGTGGATTTTGATGAGTTCGTCGAACTTTTCTCTAAAACGGCGGTGAAGGAGAAGAAGAAACCTCTTTCGGACACAATCAGCCGGTCGAAGACCAAGCAGGTGAGCGGAGACTGCGGGTCATCCGGTGTTATGTCTGCGGCTCAGGATGGGCTTCAGTGGGCCGGGACGCTGGGGAATATTTCCATGACTGAGCTCTGAGGTTTGTGTACAGATCCCGGCTCCTCTGCAGACAGCTGTGAGTAAAGGCCCGGGCCCTTGGCACCGGAGGAGCATTCCTGCTCGCAGTTCTTAGGAGGGCATTTGTTGATTGGAAAAATGAGCGAAAGGTCCCGTAAAAAGCGTGCTCATAAATCTGATAAACACACACACACACACACACACTCATTCTCAGTCGGTTTCCTCAACCCCTGGGAAATATTGAGGACTCGCCACACTTCACCCAGCTTTACTCTAGAGCACAGAGAGCTTAACATCAAACACACTTACACAAAACCACTGACACTTAATATAGAAATGCTCTTTTCCAGATCAAGTAGAGGAAGCAAGTATGGAATCACTCAATGTTGAGTAAAAAAATATGGAATCGACAACAAAAAAAACACAATTAGTACTTTGTTGCTCCGCCTGAATCCTTCACTAATGAAGAACAATATTCCCATCAGTCTTTGCAGGATGGAGCTTTATCAGTGACCAAACGTCATTGAGTCGATATGTCCTCTCCTGACGTGTGTGTGTGTGTGTGTGTCCTGTGGTAGCAGTGTAACAGGACGTGTGTGTAAACTCCTCAGATCTCCCGTTTGTCTCAGTGTCGTCTTGTTCCCGCCTTCTGGCTCGTGTCTTCACCCGGTTAATGGTCATCCTTGACCCGTCGTCTTCACCTGTTTGTTTAGGAGCTGCTCGTTCTTCTCCTGATCAAAGCCGGCCGGATCTGACCGAAGCTCCAGGCATTACTGTCCCAAAGACCAGACTCTGAGATCAGAACTGAGCGCACAACCATACAATAATCACTCCAGCATTTCATCTTTAACACACAGAGTGTGCGTTTTATATATATTTATTAGATTTCAGCCCAACATTTATTTATTGTAATGTATTTATTGTATTGTTTATTTAAATAAAAAAAACACACAAATATTATATTAAGGCATTTATTTAAATAGAATAAATAAATATTTAATTTATATATGTACGGTATATCAAAATATTTAATAGATTACATTAATATATTTCTTTAGATTTCAGTCCAAAATGTATTTATTGTATTGTTTATTTAAATAAAAACCACATTATGTTTATTAATGCATTTATTTAAATAAATGTGTTAAATATTGAATCATGGATTTTATTTAAATGCATAAATATAAATGTTATTTAAGTACATTAACATTTTTATGCATTTTATTTATATTTATTTATTAGATTTATTTTCAGCCCCAGATTTTTTTCTTTTATTTATTGTATTGTTTATTTAAAAAAATGCATATATTTAACTATATATTTAAAAAATATATATATATATATTATATTAATGCATTTATTTAAATAAATATATAATTAAACATTTATATTTGTTTATATAAAATCCAGGATTTATTCTTTTTTAATGCATTTATTTAAATAAAACACATTATATCAATGCATTTATTTAAATAAATGTGTTATTAAATATTGAATCATGGGTTTTATTTAAATACATAAACATAAATGTTTAATTTATGTTAATGTTAATTAACATTTTTATGCATTTCTTTTAAATATTGATTTATTAGATTAATATATTTAGCCCCAAATTATTATTTTTTATTTATTGTATTTATTTAAATAAAATATATAATTAAACATTTTTCTTTATTTATTTATATAAAATTCAGGATTTAATATTTTTTATGCATTTAAATAAAACACAATTTTATTTATTAATGCATTTATTTAAATACATTAAATATTGATTGTATTTAAATACATAAGCATACATGTTTAATCATGGATTGTATTTATATAAATATATTTAATTGTGATATTTAAATGCGTAAATACTTTATTATTTTTAATAAATACATGGATATAAATCATTTATTTTAAATACATTAATAAATATATTTAACTGTATTTTATTTAAATAGAATAAATACAAATGCATAGATTTTCTTTCAACTTACATTTTTTTTAAACTGTTGCCTTTATTTAAAGCAACAATGCAAAAAAATCTTGTGAATTATGGGCTGCACATGAGCTGTTTTCTTCAGATTGAAGTGTTTATCTCAGTCCTGTCTCTAAACATGTTTTTCACATGTGTCTCAGATCACATGACGCTCAGAACTGAGGTAAACCACACGAATGCTCAATATTTGCATATTTACAGCCCATCATTAACATAAGCTGTTGTTGTCCGGTCCATCCGTCAGCCTGTCATGTGGTGTATGGCTCTCCAAGGGCTTCTGGGACAGATGCAGTCTAAAGCAGATGCGCTGTAAAGCAGATGCCCTGTAAAGCAGATGCGCTGTAAAGCAGATGCGCTGTAAAGCAGATGCGCTGTAAAGCAGATGCGCTGTAAAGCAGATGCGCTGTAAAGCAGATGCCCTGTAAAGCAGATGCCCTGTAAAGCAGATGCCCTGTAAAGCAGATGCCCTGTAAAGCAGATGCGCTGTAAAGCAGATGCCCTGTAAAGCAGATGCCCTGTAAAGCAGATGCCCTGTAAAGCAGATGCGCCGTAAAGCAGATGCGCCGTAAAGCAGATGCGCTGTAAAGCAGATGCGCTGTAAAGCAGATGCGCTGTAAAGCAGATGCGCTGTAAAGCAGATGCGCTGTAAAGCAGATGCGCTGTAAAGCAGATGCGCTGTAAAGCAGATGCGCTGTAAAGCAGATGCGCTGTAAAGCAGATGCGCTGTAAAGCAGATGCGCTGTAAAGCAGATGCGCTGTAAAGCAGATGATGCAGTGTAAAGCAGATGCCCTGTAAAGCAGATGCCCTGTAAAGCAGATGCGCTGTAAAGCAGATGCGCTGTAAAGCAGATGCGCTGTAAAGCAGATGCGCTGTAAAGCAGATGCGCTGTAAAGCAGATGCGCTGTAAAGCAGATGCGCTGTAAAGCAGATGCGCTGTAAAGCAGATGCGCTGTAAAGCAGATGCGCTGTAAAGCAGATGCGCTGTAAAGCAGATGATGCAGTGTAAAGCAGATGATGCCCTGTAAAGCAGATGATGCAGTGTAAAGCAGATGATGCAGTGTAAAGCAGATGCCGTGTAAAGCAGATGATGCCCTGTAAAGCAGATGCCGTGTAAAGCAGATGATGCCCTGTAAAGCAGATGATGCCGTGTAAAGCAGATGATGCCGTGTAAAGCAGATGATGCCGTGTAAAGCAGATGATGCCGTGTAAAGCAGATGATGCCGTGTAAAGCAGATGATGCCGTGTAAAGCAGATGATGCCGTGTAAAGCAGATGATGCCGTGTAAAGCAGATGATGCCGTGTAAAGCAGATGATGCCGTGTAAAGCAGATGATGCCGTGTAAAGCAGATGATGCAGTGTAAAGCAGATGATGCAGTGTAAAGCAGATGATGCAGTGTAAAGCAGATGCCGTGTAAAGCAGATGATGCCCTGTAAAGCAGATGATGCCGTGTAAAGCAGATGATGCCGTGTAAAGCTGATGATGCCGTGTAAAGCAGATGATGCCGTGTAAAGCAGATGCCGTGTAAAGCAGATGATGCCGTGTAAAGCAGATGATGCCCTGTAAAGCAGATGCCGTGTAAAGCAGATGATGCCGTGTAAAGCAGATGATGCCGTGTAAAGCAGATGATGCCGTGTAAAGCAGATGCCCTGTAAAGCAGATGATGCCCTGTAAAGCAGATGATGCCCTGTAAAGCAGATGATGCCCTGTAAAGCAGATGATGCAGTGTAAAGCAGATGATGCCCTGTAAAGCAGATGATGCCCTGTAAAGCAGATGATGCCCTGTAAAGCAGATGATGCCCTGTAAAGCAGATGATGCAGTGTAAAGCAGATGATGCAGTTTAAAGCAGATGATGCAGTGTAAAGCAGATGATGCAGTGTAAAGCAGATGATGCAGTGTAAAGCAGATGCCTCCCTGTAAAGCAGATGATGCCCTGTAAAGCAGATGATGCCCTGTAAAGCAGATGGTGCCCTGTAAAGCAGATGATGCCCTGTAAAGCAGATGATGCCCTGTAAAGCAGATGATGCCCTGTAAAGCAGATGATGCCCTGTAAAGCAGATGATGCCCTGTAAAGCAGATGGTGCCCTGTAAAGCAGATGATGCCCTGTAAAGCAGATGATGCCCTGTAAAGCAGATGATGCCCTGTAAAGCAGATGGTGCCCTGTAAAGCAGATGGTGCCCTGTAAAGCAGATGATGCAGTGTAAAGCAGATGATGCCCTGTAAAGCAGATGATGCCCTGTAAAGCAGATGATGCCCTGTAAAGCAGATGATGCCCTGTAAAGCAGATGATGCCCTGTAAAGCAGATGATGCCCTGTAAAGCAGATGATGCCCTGTAAAGCAGATGATGCCCTGTAAAGCAGATGATGCCCTGTAAAGCAGATGATGCAGTGTAAAGAAGATGATGCCCTGTAAAGCAGATGATGCCCTGTAAAGCAGATGATGCCCTGTAAAGCAGATGATGCCCTGTAAAGCAGATGATGCCCTGTAAAGCAGATGATGCCGTGTAAAGCAAGATGATGCCGTGTAAAGCAGATGATGCAGTGTAAAGCAGATGATGCAGTGTAAAGCAGATGATGCAGTGTAAAGCAGATGATGCCGTGTAAAGCAGATGATGCCGTGTAAAGCAGATGATGCAGTGTAAAGCAGATGATGCCCTGTAAAGCAGATGACGCAGTGTAAAGCAGATGACGCAGTGTACAGCAGATGACGCAGTGTAAAGCAGATGCCCTGTAAAGCAGATGATGCCCTGTAAAGCAGATGGTGCCCTGTAAAGCAGATGATGCCCTGTAAAGCAGATGATGCCCTGTAAAGCAGATGATGCCCTGTAAAGCAGATGATGCCCTGTAAAGCAGATGGTGCCCTGTAAAGCAGATGATGCAGTGTAAAGCAGATGATGCCCTGTAAAGCAGATGATGCCCTGTAAAGCAGATGATGCCCTGTAAAGCAGATGATGCCCTGTAAAGCAGATGATGCCCTGTAAAGCAGATGATGCAGTGTAAAGCAGATGATGCCCTGTAAAGCAGATGATGCCCTGTAAAGCAGATGATGCCCTGTAAAGCAGATGATGCCCTGTAAAGCAGATGATGCCCTGTAAAGCAGATGATGCCCTGTAAAGCAGATGATGCCGTGTAAAGCAGATGATGCCCTGTAAAGCAGATGATGCCCTGTAAAGCAGATGATGCCCTGTAAAGCAGATGATGCCCTGTAAAGCAGATGCGCTGTAAAGCAGATGCGCTGTAAAGCAGATGCGCTGTAAAGCAGATGCGCTGTAAAGCAGATGCCCTGTAAAGCAGATGCGCTGTAAAGCAGATGCGCTGTAAAGCAGATGCGCTGTAAAGCAGATGCGCTGTACTAAACATATTCACTTCTTACACAATATTTACTGCACAACATTTGGAATCTAAAATTGTTATAAAATCAACGCCATGTGTTCACAATTTTAAGTTGATATCACAAATGTAAGATTTTCTTTCGGCGCCTTACCAAAAATGGCCGCGTGTGGCCACACACACACACACACACACACACACACACACACACACACACACACACACACACACACACACACACACACACACACACACACACACACACACTCACTCACTCACTCACTCACTCACTCACTCACTCACTCACTCTCTCTCTCTCACACACACTCTCTCTCTCACACACACACACACACACTAACACGCTCACACACACAAACACTCTCACACACACACTCACACACACTCACACACACTCACACACACTCACACACACACACACACACACACACACACACACACACACACACACACACACACTCACACACTCACACACTCACACACTCACACACTTACACACACACACACACTCACACACTTACACACACACACACACACACACACACACACACACACACACACACACACACTCACACACACTCTCTCACACACACACACACACACACACACACACTCAGGATGGATGATCTGTGTGTTTACTCTTGCATATGATGGCTAATGTATGATGATTGCTGAAGTATGTGAAGTGTCCCGCTGACGGTGAACCGCTGAGGGGTGTGTGTTTGAAATGCTAATTCCTCCAATGATGTTTTCTGCTCGGGTTTGACGGGTCTGGAGGTAATTTGTCTCGCCGAAGGGCCGCTTGACCTGAAAAACATCAGCGTCTCCGGTTTAATGCAGAAGAACTGGCCTTTTGGTTCGCTCTCATGTTTTAAACATGATGGGAATAATGAGGGAAATAATTGTTTCCGTAACTGTGGAGCTGCTCTTTAGCGTTTGATAGAGTAACGTGTTTTGTTTGGTGTAATTGCCTGCAGTTGATGATCGTTGCGTTTCATGACCTTTTTCCTTCACCGATTGCTTGCAGTTTTTGCTTAGGAAAAGGTTTGAAGGTTGATTAGAACCATGGAGTGTGTGTGTCTGTGTCTGTGTCTGTGTCTGTGTGTGTGTGTGTGTGTGTGTGTGTGTGTGTGTGTGTGTGTGTGTGTGTGTGTGTGTGTGTGTGTGTGTGTGTGTGTGTGTGTGTGTGTGTGTGTCTGTCTGTCTGTCTGTCTGTCTGTCTGTCTGTCTGTCTGTCTGTCTGTCTGTCTGTCTGTCTGTCTGTCTGTCTGTCTGTCTGTCTGTCTGTCTGTCTGTCTGTCTGTCTGTCTGTCTGTGTGTGTCTGTGTGTCTCTGTGTGTGTCTGTGTGTGTGTGTGTGTGTCTGTGTGTGTGTGTGTCTGTCTGTGTGTGTGTGTGTCTGTGTGTGTGTGTGTCTCTGTGTGTGTGTGTGTGTGTGTGTGTGTGTGTGTGTGTGTGTGTGTGTGTGTGAGATGGGTAGGTTTAGGGGCAGTGTGTGTGTGTGTGTGTGTGTGTGTGTGTGTGTGTGTGTGATGGGTAGGTTTAGGGGTAGGGGCAGTGTGTGTGTGTGTGTGTGTGTGTGTGTGTGTGTCTCTGTGAGTGAGTGTGTATACAAATTTTATTCTTTAAGGATAAACCGCTTGAGATGCATCATCTCGTTTTCATCTCGTAAAACAATTACAGCACGTTTCGAAACAACAAAATAAACCTTTTTTAAACCTATTAAATGAAGTCAACGATCGTACTTTTAAACCTGAATGCTTTCTGTCCAGAAGTTTTCTTAACTAAAGGGGTAAAAAAAAAGTAATGTGACAAATGTCTTAAATTATATGATGAAGAATATGGTATCATTTGAAAATAAACTGCAGCTAGTGAAGATGCCTTCTGATGTTGAGAGGAGACCATTTAAGTAACTCATACATGATACAATTGTGCGTAACAAGTGGGCATCCCATAACAAATCTACAGTTTATTATAAGCTGTAGTAAGAGGAAGAATATCAGTTTTAGAGGCATTCAGATAGACTATGTCAGCATAATCAAAAAAAAGGTAATATAAGTTGTGTAGCAAGTCTTTTCCGAACATTGAATGTAAAGCAAGTTTTAGACCTATACAGTACACTAA
>JARQWZ010005224.1:0-12500 GCA_033150135.1 Gobio occitaniae | reverse complement strand
GATTCCTGTCTAATGTGTGTGTGTGTGTGTGTGTGTGTGTGTGTGTTTGTTTCTCCAGCGATCCTGAATCTGGATAATACTGTGGTTGATCTGGAGACGTTACAGGCCCTCTATGAGAACGTAAGTCTCGCTCTCTCTCACACACACACACACACATTCTCTCGCTCTCTCTCGCTCACACTCTCTCTCTCACACACACACACACACACACACACACACACACATTCTCTCGCTCTCTATCGCTCTCTCTCTCTCTCTCTCTCTCTCTCTCTCTCTCTCTCTCTCTCTCCTCTCTCTCTCTCTCTCTCTCTCTCTCTCTCTCTCTCTCTCCTCTCTCTCTCTCTCTCTCTCTCTCTCTCTCTCTCTCTCTCTCTCTCTCTGAGCTTGTGTTGAATGTGCGTCTGCAGTGAATCACGTGACTCAAACACATGAATTTCATATCAGAAACCCCACACCTGTAGTCTAGATCAGTGTGAAGGAAAGCTCCTCATATGACGTCTGGAAAACGCAAACATATCTGGAATCAAACGCGACGTCCTCAAACACATTAACGTTTAAAACAAATTCAGAAACCGCATCGCTCCAGGAATGTGCCCTATTAAACATGTGGAGTAAATCGGCCCGTGTGGAACGCTGTAATATGAGAGCTGATAGTCTTCAGATTGATCATCTGAGAGTCCGTCTGTCTGTCGAGGAGGAAACATTAACGTGTTTTCGTCTGGCTCGCTCCGCAATTATGAAACCCAGACCTGTGCGAATGCAGCTAATGATCGCGCTAATGTGTTTCTTTCCCTGGTTTTATGAGTGAGAGTTTCCAGTCTGGCACGTATACAGATGTCAGAGGCGTATATACATCAAGCCCGCTATATATATATCTGTATATTGTCTTTTGATATCTGCCTTTGAGTTTGTGTTTGAAGGCGCTCACGGCCGAGCCTTCATGAAAGCTGCTTCATATTAAAAGTATTTACACTTAAAGCGCAGTAAATGGGATGCAGAGCGCGGCGTTTGAAGTGTGTGTATGTGCTGTGATAGATCTCGTGATGATGCTTAATGGAGCCAGAGTTTATATTCACGCCTGAGCCGTACACAAGTCGCTCTCCTGAGCCCAAGTGTTTGTCTTAGCCTCATTTCTCTGGTGCTTCTCTCTGGTGTCCGAGCCAGAGAGAGCAGTTTTCTCTCTTTGATCACCTTCCTGATGGCCCTAAACCGCTCCGCTCTGTGCGTTTCTGTGCCGTTTGATGTCGGCTGGTTTGTTTATGAAGGTCTTTATTCTGCAGTTCTGCTCGGAGCGAAACTCTGCCGTCTGTGTGGCTGATTCTCTTACACACACACTGAACGACGATAGCATGAGAAACTTGCATTTTAAAGAGCACTTGTGACATGTTTTTACTCCTATTGAGCTTATTTTGACACTTGATTGGTCTGAATGCAAACGCGTCTGTTTGGATATGCAAATGCATCATGATGCAAACGCATCTGATTGAATATGCAAACGCGTTTGATTGGTTATGCATATGCTTATGATGCAACTGCCGTCTGATTGGATATGCAAACGCGTGATGCAACTGCCATCTGATTGGATATGCAAACGCGTTTAATTGGTTATGCATATGCTTATGATGCAACTGCCGTCTGATTGGATATGCAAACGCGTCTGATTGGTTATGCATATGCCTATGATGCAACTGCCATCTGATTGGATATGCAAATGTGTCAAGATGCAATTGCCATCTGATTGGATATGCAAATGTGTCAAGATGCAATTGCCATCTGATTGGATATGCAAATGCGTCATGATGCAACTGCCATCTGATTGGATATGCAAATGCGTCATGATGCAACTGCCATCTGATTGGATATGCAAATGCATCATGATGCAACTGCCATCTGTTTGGATATGCAAATGTGTCACGATGCAACTGCCATCTGATTGGATATGCAAACGCGTTTGATTGGTTATGCATATGCTTATGATGCAACTGCCGTCTGATTGGATATGCAAACGCGTCTGATTGGTTATGCATATGCCTATGATGCAACTGCCATCTGATTGGATATGCAAATGTGTCAAGATGCAATTGCCATCTGATTGGATATGCAAATGTGTCAAGATGCAATTGCCATCTGATTGGATATGCAAATGCGTCATGATGCAACTGCCATCTGATTGGATATGCAAATGCGTCATGATGCAACTGCCATCTGATTGGATATGCAAATGCATCATGATGCAACTGCCATCTGTTTGGATATGCAAATGCGTCATGATGCAACTGCCATCTGATTGGATATGCAAATGCGTCATGATGCAACTGCCATCTGATTGGATATGCAAATGCATCATGATGCAACTGCCATCTGATTGGATATGCAAATGTGTCAAGATGCAATTGCCATCTGATTGGATATGCAAATGCGTCATGATGCAACTGCCATCTGATTGGATATGCAAATGCGTCATGATGCAACTGCCATCTGATTGGATATGCAAATGCATCATGATGCAACTGCCATCTGTTTGGATATGCAAATGTGTCACGATGCAACTGCCATCTGATTGGATATGCAAACGCGTTTGATTGGTTATGCATATGCTTATGATGCAACTGCCGTCTGATTGGATATGCAAACGCGTCTGATTGGTTATGCATATGCCTATGATGCAACTGCCATCTGATTGGATATGCAAATGTGTCAAGATGCAATTGCCATCTGATTGGATATGCAAATGTGTCAAGATGCAATTGCCATCTGATTGGATATGCAAATGCGTCATGATGCAACTGCCATCTGATTGGATATGCAAATGCGTCATGATGCAACTGCCATCTGATTGGATATGCAAATGCATCATGATGCAACTGCCATCTGTTTGGATATGCAAATGCGTCATGATGCAACTGCCATCTGATTGGATATGCAAATGCGTCATGATGCAACTGCCATCTGATTGGATATGCAAATGCATCATGATGCAACTGCCATCTGATTGGATATGCAAATGCATCACGATGGAAACACGTCTGATTGGTTATGCATATGCGTATGATTTAACTGCCATCTGATTGGATATGCAAATTAATCACGATGCAAACATGTCCGATTGGTTATGCATATGCGTATAATGCAAACGCACCTGATTGGTTATGCATATGCGTTTGATTTAACTGCCATCTTATTGGATATGCAAATGCATCACGATGCAAACACGTCTGATTGGAAATGCAAATGCATCACGTTGCAACTGCCATCTGATTGGATATGCAAACGCATCACGACGCAAACGCGTCTGATTGGTTATGCATATGCCTATGATGCAACTGGCATCTGATTGGATATGCAAATGCATCACGATGCAAACGCATCTGATTGGATATGCAAATGCATCACGATGCAAACACGTCTGATTGGATATGCAAATGCATCACGTTGCAACTGGCATCTGATTGGATATGCAAATGCATCACGATGCAAACACGTCTGATTGGATATGCAAATGCATCACGTTGCAACTGCCATCTGATTGGATATGCTTATGCGTGACGATGCAAACGCATCTGATTTGAGTTTCACGGCTACGGTTTGTCTTAAATGCTTCTTGGAAGTTATTTAAACATTATTAGCAGAGCAGTAAAAATTAATAAAGTGACTAAATGTAAATACGCTCATTTAGAGTTTGGTTGGAAAATGATGCTTTTTTTCTAATTAAATATGCACTGAATAAATTGCATAAATTTCCAGACCAGATAATTTGGATAAAGCCAGTTTGTAAATGTTGGTCTTTGTTGACACATTAATTTGACAGGTTTTTGGATTCTGAATCTTTGTATCACTCCATACATCAGGAAAAACAGAATATAGATGTGGACAGAACGGTGTGTGTGTGTGTGTGTGCGAAGCTGCTGGAGTGGACATTCTGACTCTAAAGAGAGATTGAGATTAGAATCACAACAGAAACACTTCTGCATGTTTTTAGGTCACCAGTCTGAAAGAATACCACACAACTGAGTCGTGCATGAACACACACTGGTTATGCCCGTTGTGTGTGTGTGTGTGTGTTCTGGAAGATTCCTCTGTCCTCTCGTGATGTCGCTGGCGTATCAGTCTCTGTCTTTCCTGTGTCCGTTGTGTCTGGCTGTTTGATGTACTTTCACAATACCACATTTTCCATAATTTGCGGCCCCAAACTCCGTTTCTGTTGTTGTTTCGCTCCCAGAGAAGGAAACTCATGAGACGGTGTGGCTTTTATTGGACTCTGGCTTCCTAACGACTTTGATTACACTCTGTTCTCCTTCCAAACGAACCCAAATAATAATGCGGTGAACACCAGTGTGCATTTTTTTGTGTGCAATACCGTGGATGCTATGAAAGCGGCGCTGACAGACTACACTGAGGTTTCTGAATCGCACTAAAGCCTGGTCTGACCAACGAGTGCTGTCTTGGATGAATGTAGATGTTGGTGTTATTCCTTCAGTTTATTGTGCAGAAGCATTACTCGCGGTTTGAGTTGTGAGGTAATAGTGTGATTGTGTTTTGTGCTTTCAGAGAGCCCAGCATGATGAGCTGGAGAAGATCGAGAAACACGTCAAATCCTCAAAAGACAAAGAGGGAAGTAAACCTCTGGACAAACCCGAGCAGTGAGCATCAAAACACACACACACACACACACACACACACAACAACTTACACCTGGAAGTTTTCATTAACCGAAGAAAAGCTGAAATGTAAATCCTGTCTCTCAATGTTACGAACAAGCGTTCTTCTAGTAACGTTAATAGAACGTGCAGTTTTCTGGTCTTTAGTAACGTTATAAAAACGTTAACACAAAGTTATTTATACATAGTTTGCTTTCTGAAATGTTTTAGTTGGACATTAATAGAACGTATATTCATTTATCTGGTATTTAATAATGTTTTACATCGTTGATTGAATGTTCATGTAACGTTGTTAGAAATGATTTCTTTAACTCTTCACATTTATAGCTCAAAGTGCTTTTAACTCTCACCATTTGCTTACAGGTTTCTCCATCAGCTCTCCCAGATTCCTGATTTCTCCGGACGAGTCTTCTGTATTCTCTTTCAGTCGACCTTCTCTGAATGCATCTCGTCTGTTCAGCGCAAACTCCAGATTCTGCAGAGAGTGTGCAAGGTACGAACATTCATCAACGAAGCACTGGAATAGTGTGATTCTGTTCTTAACATAGACTGTAAAAAAATATGGACGTAGTGTCCGTGACGTCACCTATAGGATTCTGATGAGCCGTTCTGAAGCGCAAAGTAGGGACGAGATGGCCGTTGCCATCTTGGCAGCGCGTCACTCCCGGATAACAGAAAATGGGCCAAAAGGCGGGACGTGGGCGGAGCTTAAGTGACGCGATGACTAACAGACAGCAGATAAATGGCTATCCACCTGTCACTCGAAATGGCCACGCCCTTAATTATGCAGAATTTTAAGGCTTTATATAATGTAAACGAATGAGTTATAAAAAAATTCACCCCCCTCAGTTGTCATGAAGGGCAAAATGAGCCGTATAGACCAAAAGCAGAATTTGTACCAGGCTGTAAACATGTTTTATTCTGCTCTAAAGTTGGCCATTTTAACATGGGGCTCAATGAGATTCTGCTCCCTTCTGGATCCTATCCCTAGCGGCCAGTCGATGAATTGCAGTTTGAGGCACTTCCGTATTGGCTTCAAGAGAAACTGCGGGAGGTTGCCACTTGGTTCTTAATCAAACCTGTTGATTCTTTGTAATGACTCATTTAAACCAGCTGGTGAATCTGATGTGAATCAAATACAGGATTCATTGGTCTGAATCAGGCAGATGACTCGCTTGCTCAATTAATCGACTCGGATGACTCGCTTGCTCAATTAATCGACTCGGATGTCTCGCTTGCTCACCTAATCGACTCGGATGACTCCTTGCTCAATTAATCGACTCGGATGACTCGCGTGCTCACCTAATCGACTCGGATGACTTCTTGCTCAATTAATCGACTCGGATGACTCGCGTGCTCACCTAATCGACTCGGATGACTCCTTGCTCAATTAATCGACTGGGATGACTCCTTGCTCACCTAATCGACTCGGATGACTCCTTGCTCACCTAATCGACTCGGATGACTCCTTGCTCAATGAATCGACTCGGGTTACTCCCTTGCTCAATGAATCGACTCGGGTGACTCCCTTGCTCACCTAATCGACTCGGATGACTCCTTGCTCACCTAATCGACTCGGATGACTCCTTGCTCAATTAATCGACCCGGGTTACTCCCTTGCTCACCTAATCGACTCGGATGACTCCTTGCTCACCTAATCGACTCGGATGACTCCTTGCTCAATTAATCGACTCAGGTTACTCCCTTGCTCACCTAATCGACTCGGATGACTCCTTGCTCACCTAATCGACTCGGATGACTCCTTGCTCAATTAATCGACCCGGGTTACTCCCTTGCTCACCTAATCGACTCGGATGACTCCTTGCTCAATTAATCGACTCGGATGACTCCTTGCTCAATTAATCAACTCGGGTTACTCCCTTGCTCAATGAATCGACTCGGATGACTCCCTTGCTCAATTAATCAACTTGGGTGACTCCCTTGCTCACCTAATCAACTCGGATGACTCCTTGCTCAATTAATCGACTCGGATGACTCCTTGCTCAATTAATCGACTCTGACCCCTTGCTCAATGAATCGACTCGGATGACTCCTTGCTCAATTAATCAACTCGGGTGACTCCCTTGCTCACCTAATCGACTCGGATAACTCCTTGCTCAATTAATCGACTCGGGTTACTCCCTTGCTCACCTAATCAACTCGGATGACTCCTTGCTCACCTAATCGACTCGGATGACTCCTTGCTCACCTAATCGACTCGGATGACTCCTTGCTCACCTAATCGACTCGGATGACTCCTTGCTCAATTAATCGACTCGGATGACTCCTTGCTCAATTAATCGACTCGGATGACTCCTTGCTCACCTAATCGACTCGGATGACTCCTTGCTCAATTAATCGACTCGGATGACTCCTTGCTCACCTAATCGACTCGGATGACTCCTTGCTCAATTAATCGACTCGGATGACTCCTTGCTCACCTAATCGACTCGGGTTACTCCCTTGCGCAATTAATCGACTCGGGTTACTCCCTTGTGCAATGAATCGACTCGGATGACTCCTTGCTCAATTAATCGACTCGGATGACTCCTTGCTCAATTAATTGACTCGGATGACTCCTTGCTCAATTAATCGACTTGGATGACCCCTTGATCAATTAATCGACCCGGATGACTCCTTGCCCAATTAATCGACTCGGATGACCCATTGCTCAATTAATCGACTCGGGTTACTCCCTTGCTCACCTAATCGACTCGGGTTACTCCCTTGCTCACCTAATCGACTCGGATGACTCCTTGCTCACCTGATCGACTCGGATGACTCCTTGCTCAATTAATCGACTCGGATGACTCCTTGCTCAATTAATCGACTCGGGTGACTCCCTTGCTCACTTAATCGACTCGGATGACTCCTTGCTCACCTAATCGACTCGGATGACTCCTCGCTCAATTAATCGACTCGGATGACTCCTTGCTCACCTAATCGACTCGGATGACTCCTTGCTCAATTAATCGACTCGGATGACTCCTTGCTCACCTAATCGACTCGGATGACTCCTTGCTCAATTAATCGACTCGGATGACTCCTTGCTCACCTAATCGACTCGGGTTACTCATTGCTCACCTAATCGACTCGGGTTACTCCCTTGCTCACCTAATCGACTCGGATGACTCCTTGCTCAATTAATCGACTCGGATGACTCCTTGCTCACCTAATCGACTCGGATGACTCCTTGCTCAATTAATCGACTCGGATGACTCCTTGCTCACCTAATCGACTCGGGTTACTCCTTGCTCACCTAATCGACTCGGATGACTCCTTGCTCAATTAATCGACTCGGATGACTCCTTGCTCACCTAATCGACTCAGATGACTCCTTGCTCAATTAATCGACTCGGATGACTCCTTGCTCAATTAATCGACTCGGGTTACTCCTTGCTCACCTAATCGACTCGGGTTACTCCCTTGCTCACCTAATCGACTCGGATGACTCCTTGCTCAATTAATCGACTCGGACGACTCCTTGCTCACCTAATCGACTCGGATGACTCGCTTGCTCACTGAATGGGCTCAGGTGACTTACTTGCTCACCAAATCGACTCGAATGACTCCTTGCTCAATTAATCGACTCGGGTTACTCCCTTGCTCACCTAATCGACTCGGATGACTCCTTGCTCAATTAATCGACTCGGATGACTCCCTGCTCAATTAATCGACTCGGATGACTCATTGCTCAATTAATCGACTCTGGTTACTCCCTTGCTCACCTAATCGACTCGGATGACTCCTTGCTCAATTAATCGACTCGGATGACTCCTTGCTCAATTAATCGATTCGGATGACTCCTTGCTCAATCAATCGACTCTGATGACTCCCTTGCGCAATTAATCGACTCGGGTTACTCCCTTGCGCAACGAATCGACTCGGATGACTCCCTGTTCAATTAATCGACTCGGATGACTCCTTGCTCAATTAATCGACTCCGGATGACTCCTTGCTCAATTAATCGACTTGGATGACTCCTTGATCAATTAATCGACCCGGATGACTCATTGCCCAATTAATCGACTCGGATGACTCATTGCTCAATTAATCGACTCGGGTTACTCCTTGCTCACCTAATCGACTCGGATGACTCCTTGCTCAATTAATCGACTCGGATGACTCCTTGCTCACCTAATCGACTCGGATGACTCCTTGCTCACCTAATCGACTCGGATGACTCCTTGCTCACCTAATCGACTCGGATGACTCCTTGCTCAATTAATCAACTCGGATGACTCCTTGCTCACCTAATCGACTCGGGTTACTCCTTGCTCACCTAATCGACTCGGGTTACTCCCTTGCTCACCTAATCGACTCTGATGACTCCTTGCTCAATTAATCGACTCGGATGACTCCTTGCTCACCTAATCGACTTGGATGACTCCTTGCTCAATTAATCGACTCGGATGACTCCTTGCTCACCTAATCGACTCGGGTTACTCCTTGCTCACCTAATCGACTCGGATGACTCCTTGCTCACCTAATCGACTCGGATGACTCCTTGCTCAATTAATCGACTCGGGTTACTCCTTGCTCACCTAATCGACTCGGATGACTCCTTGCTCACCTAATCGACTCGGATGACTCCTTGCTCACCTAATCGACTCGGATGACTCCTTGCTCAATTAATCGACTCGGATGACTCCTTGCTCACCTAATCGACTCGGGTTACTCCTTGCTCACCTAATCGACTCGGGTTACTCCCTTGCTCACCTAATCGACTCTGATGACTCCTTGCTCAATTAATCGACTCGGATGACTCCTTGCTCACCTAATCGACTTGGATGACTCCTTGCTCAATTAATCGACTCGGATGACTCCTTGCTCACCTAATCGACTCGGGTTACTCCTTGCTCACCTAATCGACTCGGGTTACTCCCTTGCTCACCTAATCGCCTCGGATGACTCCTTGCTCAATTAATCGACTCGGATGACTCCTTGCTCACCTAATCGACTCAGATGACTCATTGCTCAATTAATCGACTCGGATGACTCCTTGCTCAATTAATCGACTCGGGTTACTCCTTGCCCACCTAATCGACTCGGGTTACTCCCTTGCTCACCTAATCGACTCGGATGACTCCTTGCTCAATTAATCGACTCGGATGACTCCTTGCTCACCTAATCGACTCGGCTGACTCCTTGCTCAATTAATCGACTCGGATGACTCCTTGCTCACCAAATCGACTCGGATGACTCGCTTGCTCACCTAATCGACTCGGATGACTCGCTTGCTCACTGAATGGGCTCAGGTGACTTACTTGCTCACCAAATCGACTCGGATGACTCCTTGCTCAATTAATCGACTCGGATGACTCCTTGCTCACCTAATCGACTCGGATGACTCCTTGCTCACCTAATCGACTCGGATGACTCCTTGCTCAATTAATCGACTCGGATGACTCCTTGCTCACCAAATCGACTCGGATGACTAGCTTGCTCACCTAATCGACTCGGATGACTCGCTTGCTCACCGAATGGGCTCAGGTGACTCACTTGCTCAATTAATCGTCTCGGATGACTTGCTTGCTCACCGAATCGACTCGGATGACTCGCTTGCTCAATCGTCTCGGATGACTTGCTTGCTCACCGAATGGGCTCAAGTGACTCCCTTGCTCAATCGTCTCGGATGACTTGCTTGCTCACCGAATCGACTCGGATGACTCGCTTGCTCAATTAATCGACTCGGATGACTTGCTTGCTCACCGAATGGGCTCAGGTGACTCCCTTGCTCAATTAATCGTCTCGGATGACTTGCTTGCTCACCGAATGGGCTCAGGTGACTCGCTTGCTCAATTAATCGACTCGGATGACTTGATTGCTCACCGAATGGGCTCAGGTGACTTACTTGCTCACAGAATCGACTCTGATGACTCGCTTGCCCACCGAATGGGCTCAGGTGACTTGCTTGCTCACAGAATCGACTCAGATGACTTGCTTGCTCACCGGATGGGCTCAGGTGACTTACTTGCTCACAGAATCGACTCAGATGACTCCCTTGCTCAATTAAGCGTCTCGGGTGACTTACTTGCTCACAGAATCGACTCAGATGACTTGCTTGCTCACCGAATGGGCTCAGGTGACTTACTTGCTCACAGAATCGACTCAGATGACTTACTTGCTCACCAAATCGACACGGGATGACTCTTGCTCACCGAATCGGCTCTGACTCGCTTGCTCAATGAATCAGCTCAGATGACTCACTCTCTGAACCGCAGGTTGTTTTGTACGATAATAGTTTCAGGGGTGGTTTCGGTGCCCGCTTATGAAAAAAAACCCAATGAAGTCGAGTCACATTTACACTACCGGTCAAAAGTTTGGAATTAAGATATTAAAATCTTTTTGAAAGAGTCACTTCTGCTCACCAAGGCTGTGTTTATTAGATCGTAAATCCAGTAAAACAGTGAAATATTACTCCAGTGTCACATGACCCTTGACTAATCATTCTGATAGTCTGTAGTATTACTTGTCTTTCAAACCCCTGTCCTCAAGTGAACACTGATGCCATCCTCCATGGATAACACACACTCGTTCAGACGTCACACACACACACACAGTCCAGTTTTGTCCCTGAGTCCAGGTGCTGTGCTTCTCCTCCAGACTCTTCAGAGCGGTTCTGGAGTTCTGCAGATCCTTGGGTTAGTTTTGGCGTTTGGTAATTTCATGAACGGAGGGAATCGCACCAGAGGACAAGCGGACGGCTTTACACTGGACATTCTGCCCAAACTCAAGGATGTCAAGAGCAGTGTAAGACACACACACACACACACATACAGACATCTAAACTGGTTAAATTGATTGGATCAGCTGACTCTTCTCTTCTGGTTTTCAGGACAACAGTAAGAGTCTGCTGGCATACATCGTGGCGTACTACCTGAGACACTTTGATGAGGTGAGGTTCATTTATAATGCTCCCGCAGAACAACATGGTCCAAAAGTCTTCAGTGTGTGTGTGTGTGTGTGTGTGTGTGTGTGTGTGTGTGTGTTTCAGGACGCGGGCAGGGAGACGTGTGTGTTTCCGCTCCCAGAACCTCAAGACCTGTTTCAGGCCTCTCAGATGAAGTTTGAGGACTTGACTAAGGATCTGCTGAGACTCCGGAAAGATCTGCGAGGTAGAGTTCATCAACAGATGGATGCGTATGTGTGTGTGTGTGTGTGTGTGTGTGTGTGTTCAACACATAAAAGGATTCTGCTGAAGACCTTCAGAATCATCTGATCTTCTAGTGTTTTGTAGTTTAAAGTGATTATTTTCTAACTAGAAAGAAGAGTTGATGAATGCAGCTCAACAACGAAGCACTGGAATAGTGTGGTTCTGTTCTTTATCAAACCTTTTGATTCTATGTAATGACTCATTTTAACCAGCTGGTGAATCTAATGTGAATCAAAGGAATCCTTGGTCTGAATCAGGCAGATGACTCACTTGCTCACCGAATCGACTCGGATGACTCACTTGTTCACTGAATCGTTTCAGATGACTCACTTGCTCACTGAATCGTTTCAGATGATCTTGCTCACAGAATCGACTCAGATGACTCACTTGCTCACTGCTCAGATGACATGCTTGCCCACTGAATTGACTCAGGTGACTCGTTTGCTCACTGAATAGTCTCCGATGACTTGCTTGCTCACCGCTCAGATGACTCACTTGCTCACCGAATCGGTTCAGGTGACTCACTTGCTCACCACTCAGATGACTCACTTGCTCTCCGAGGTGACTCAGATGACTCACTTCCTCACCGAATCGGTTCAGGTGACTCGCTTGCTCGCATGCTGCGTTCCAGTTCATTTTTATTATGCCCTTCACTCGTTATCTTCCCTCCGTCTCGTTCACTGGAT
>JARQWZ010005223.1:50000-83764 GCA_033150135.1 Gobio occitaniae | reverse complement strand
CAGAATTGGTTTTGCTGATCTTCTCCCTCAGGCTGCGGTCTGGAGTCGAGCTCCGGCTCATTCTGGCAGATTCCCTCCTGCTAACAGGGACTCCATTTCACATGCAAACACAAATCGCTTCATCTACAACATACAAGAATGTTTTTACACAGCAACAGTAAAATGTCCCTGAATTGTGGCGATGTGAATGTCCCAAGAGCCGTTGTGATTGTACAGTACTCTTAGATGCTACATAATGTGCTGTAAATATTTCAAAGTATTTCATTGATCCCTGAGGAAAGATTAAAGCGCACGAGCTGTTGATCTGATGATATTTTCCCCAATCAAGTTCAATTACATTCAGCTTCTACAAACTCATTTAGAATACGGTTGTGCTGATCAGAAACAATAAAAGATCTCGATTAGCTGTACAGAGTTAAGTTTCAGATCACAGCTAAAATAAACGCTGTTTAACTTTACACACACCGTTCATACTCAAACATCGAATCTGTCATCATTTACTCCCCCCGTTCCAAACCTGTGTTTGAGACTTTCATTCTTACGTGGGACACAAAAAGGAAATCGTGTACTGAATATCCGGGAGAATTCATTGCATACATTAAAAATGCTTAAATATTTTTGTACTGTAAACTATCGTGTTACCTAAGCCAGTCAGAGCACTCAGGAATTTTTATTAAGGGTTAAAGAAGTGTAAAGCCATTGCGTTAAATTCAGCCAAGAAAGAAGAAGAAGAAAGAGCGGTTTGGAGCGACACCCATCATGAAAGAAAACTGTCCCTTTCCTCCATAAACTCCTCGACTGCATACTCAATACACTGTAAATATACATTCAAAGATTCAATTCTGCTGCATAACTGTCATGATACAGTCAGAGCATTTCACTGATCATTGACTTAAAATGACATTTCCGTGATTCTGTCGTGCACACGTCTCTGCAGCTCCTAACTCAATAAAGCATGTTAAATAAGCTTTCCCTCACGCCACTGAAAGGATGAAAAGCCTCATAGTGCTTTAATGAGGATCGTTTTAATCCAAAAAGGTACGAGTAAAAGCTTTGTGCCTGCAGAGAGTACTTCAAAAACCCAGAGAGCAGCGAAGAGCAGCTTCTATCTCATAGTGGCTCTAAAAATATTGCCTTTGAACAAGCGGAGGCCACGAGAAGTCCTCGCATTCAGATCGACACCCATGCCACTTTCAGAGAGATGTTACGTCAGACGGTTGTGGAGGAGCTGTGTGACCTCTGACCTCTCTCTTCTCTGCGCTCAGGAACGAGCCCCAGGCGAAGCACAGACAGATGTGTGTAGAGGCAGAGCAAAGGTAAACGGGATAACGTAAAGTCTGACCCTAACCCTAATCCACAGCCAAACCCTGGAATCTGCTTCTATTCAGATGAGCAGAGCAACAAAGTGACAGTGAAACACTCGGTGTGTGTGTGTGTGTGTGTGGAATCAGCCCAGGTCACTAGAGAGGATTAATAAAGTGCAGCAAATATCAGTTCAGTCTGCAGCGCGTGTGTGTGTGTGTGTGTGTGCACGTCTCATCGCCAGTCTGCTATTGATCAGTCCAGTCCACATTAAGGAGAGATGCTTTTATGATAATCTGCTGTTGTCCATGTAATAGCTACATTAGACACGCTGCCTGCACATCGGACACCTGTTTGGTCTCTTTAGAATTACCGTTTGCATTACAACACAGTTTAATGGCCTTTTAAAAGGGGGGGGGGGTGGAAAACTTTCCAGAAGTTAGAGAGCACTTCAAAAAGCCATCAGCGGATGAATGATGGCGAGAGAGATGGACCATCATCGTGAAGGTGGGACACGCGCTGACAATGCCTGCACTTCCTCTCGTCCATATCAATTTATCATAAACATTTGCCTCTGAAAATGCAGATGCCACTAGAAAAAACAACTGAAAAACATCTGAGACCGTGAGCTGTTTTACACACATGTGACATGTTCATCCATATCAAACAAATAACCAGCAGAAAAAAAGGAGTGACCGAGCAGCACAGAGAAAGAGAAAGACAAAGAAAGAGAAAGAACGGAGGGATTGAAACGGCCACCTGGACTCCATCAGTTTCAGCAGCGTAAACATCTCCTACATTCCTGCTGCCACGCTGGTCTGAGGGGTCAGAGGTCATGATGACAAACGCATGACCCAGGAGCCCTGTGAGGAGGAGAAGCTTCTGGAATCTTTCAGCAGGGGACAGCGTTCAGTATTACCAGCCAAACACTGCACACCCAGCGCTCAGCGGCACGAGAAACACGGACATTCCCATCCATCGTGTTCAATCCGCCCAACACACACACACACACACACACACATAGCACTATCACTTTGCGACACACAACTCTTTCATGTGTCTCTCTCTCTCCAAACCCACAGAAGAAAGTGTGTTTATAAAGACTTTAAGTGACACGAGTGTCAGTAGAAGGAACTGGTGCGTGTTTGGTTGCTAGTAAAGGTCTGAAATATGTGAGTGATCTATAAATCAGTGTGATCAGCAATAAAAGCCCAAGGTTCAGCTGGGCTTACAGCGGTGAGCCGATCGCAGCTTATGAATGCACACAGGGTTCAACATTAACACTCACGCCAAATGAGACTAAAAAAGGCAAAAACTGACTTTGCTCCGAGAAAAGCCCTGTCTATATCTCAATGTAAAACTGTCCAATTCTTCCTAACCCTAACCCTGAATGAGAATAATTCATTAGAATGTAATAGATGGTGAAAAAAATCGTGTGTGTCCAACCTGCAGGTGTAAACCATCACACACACACACACACACACACACATGTGACCTGGTGTCAGTGTTCAGTGTGTCTGCATGAAAGTGTGTGGATGTGGGCAGAGCTGGTTTATTTTAGTACGGGGGTGTATTTGGTGTTTCGTGTCCTCCATCCTCTCGTCTCTTCATTAGGGTGGAGACAAACTCTCTCCGCTGTTTGATTCTCCTGTAACACCCATGACCCTTTCCTCCCTCCGCCTGTTAACACACACAATCTGTGTGACAGAGAGAGAAGAGACAACCGTTGTTTCAACAACAACGAGAAGGATTTTTTGATGTTCAGCGTTCATGTTGGTAGCTGAGGGTAAATGTTTCGGTGTTGGTGTAGAGCAGTTTTGGGCTGTTATCTGCTGATCGAGACGGAGGCATGCGCCGCCCCGGGCTGACTGATGTGTGTTGGGGGCTTGTAAGTGTGAAAGCTGCTCTTGGCCCTGAGAACAGCTCCGGCCGCGGAGAGAAGCCCCGTCAGTACCTGTGCTGCTGTTCTCCTGCAGGACGGCCCTTCCCTTCACTCCTGTCACAACCCGTTAGCTCTGGCCACTCCAAACCACCACAGAAAGATCATCAACTGCACATTTGGTTTCTGACGCTTCCCTTTAAGGGCCGAGGGGGGTGACGGGGTGGAATTAGAAAAGCATGTGGTGTCTGAATTAACTGTGAGACAGATTCACATACTTCCTGCCACACTGCAGATGCCACAATGCTGGTCTCCCATCACACACACACACACACACACACACATAACACACACACATACACACACAACCTCCCATCTCACACACACACACACACACACACACACACACACACACACACACACACACACAGAGTGAGCCAGCCTCCCATCACACACACACACACACATTACACACAACCTCCCATCTCACACACACACACACACACACACACACACACACACACACACAGAGTGAGCCAGCCTCCCATCACACACACACACACACACACACACACACACAGCCCTCCCTATCACACACACAACACACACACACACACAACACACACACATACACACACAGCCTCCCATCTCTCACACACACAGAGAGAGCCAGCCTCCCATCACACACACACACACACACACACACACACACACATACACACACAGCCTCCCATCTCTCACACACACAGAGTGAGCCAGCCTCCCATCACACACACACACACACACACACACATACACACACAGCCTCCCATCTCTCACACACACAGAGTGAGCCAGCCTCCCATCACACACACACACAGCCTCCTATCACACACACACACACACACACACACACACACACATACACACACAGCCTCCCATCTCACACACACACACAGAGTGAGCCAGCCTCCCATCACACACACACACACACACACACACACACACACAGCCTCCCATAACACACACACACACACACACACACACACACAGCCTCCCATAACACACACACACACACACACACACACACACACACACAGAGTGAGTCAGCCTCCTATCACACACACACACACACACACACACACACACACACATCTGGTTCACTATCTTTCTGGTGGACTCTCCATAGACGTTAGGGTTTTTATACAGTACAAACTGTATAGTCTCTCCCCTTACACTAACCGTACCCCTAAACCTGCCCATCACACACACACACACACACACACACACACACACACACACTGCCCCTGCCCCTAAACCTACCCATCACACACACACACACACACACACACACACACACACACACTACCCTAAACCTGCCCATCACACACTCACGCGCACGCACTCACACACACACGCACACACACACAAAACCCTACCCCTAAACCTGCCCATATCACACACACACGCGCACACACACACACACACACACACACACACACACACACACACACACACACACACACACACACACACACACTAACCCTACCCATAAACTTGCCCATCACACAAAACTACAGGCATTTTTTACATTTAAAAAAAAATATTTTATATGATTTATGATCTTTTTTCCTCATGGGGACTCATTTTTTGTCCCCACAGTGACACGAGTCCCCATGAGTGTGTGTGCATTCAGAGTGAAGTACCCACCGGGATAGAAAAACATGAACACACACACACACACACACACATACACACACACACATAGTGAACCAGCCTCCCAAGAGACATGATTCACCTGAAGGAGCCAAGCACTGCCAGATGTGTCGGAAATGGCCAGGAACCCACGGACACACACACACACACACACACATTCATACGCTAACACACACACACACACACACACACACACACACATTCATACGCTAACACATATGCATACACATGCACACAGGCTAACTCACGCTAGCACTGTACGCAGCATATGCTTTCAGTCAAGGGTGAAAAACGCAGGCAGCAGCACATGCCAAAAGCCTTTCAAGCATCAGACTGCAGCTTAGCGCACTGATCCTGCTAGTCAGCAGATACATGTCACCATCCAACAAGTCAAGGCTGGTTAAACTATAAAACAGCTTAGGGACCTTGTCCAGACACCCCAACCCGGGCTAACAAAGTATACCTCTGAAGTCTCTTTGGGCACTCCCAGAATCCAACACTCATGAAAGACAGAAGAATACCAGGTCTCACTATGAAATCGAGTCATGTGAAACCACAATTTAAAGTACAAGAACTCTTAACAGAAAATAGGTCAGATCAGCTGGATGTTTGTTCAGCGCGTCCTGTAGGTGTTCGGCCACAGTCGCTGCTGGCTCACAGATGGACGTGAAGAGCACAGCTTTGAGACGCTCATGTGGCGGCTGGAATGTAGATGTTGCACAATGAGCTGATTGTTTCATGGCGATACGTGTCTGAGCCAAAGACACACCTGCCCAAACGTGGCCACAGCTCTGACACAACTAGAGCAACGTCTATCAGCAGTCACACACACACACACACACACACACACACACACACACAAAAGCCATTTACTCTGATAGACTTTTACAAATGTCCCACCCTGAGGTTTTTCCCAGTTGAAGCTTGTCTGCTTTAATATCATTTTAGTTCTGATACGTCATCGCACAGATTCCCTGTTCTACAGTACGTTTGCATACTCTATATCATTCAGAAGAATAAACAGGGAATCATAGAAATTGCATTTGATATATTTTTTATTTTGTACTGCCCTGAATAATGTACATTACATAAAGGATGAGCACGCAAACTAATAACTGAATTTACACAAATGACCCTGTGTACATGTTTGCACATGGTTTATATTTAATACTGGCGTTCCCTGGATGATCAACAAAAACAACAGTTTTCCTTTTCTTTCCTTGAGTGATTATCTTTTTTTTATTATCTGACTTGGTTTAACCACAGTGGCCATCTCATGTCGCACAACACGGATTGGGTTTTGACGGCCTGAGCTCTTTGAACAAAAACTCATCTCAAGAGCAACTTTCAAGGGCCATGGACACATAGAAGGACTTTGCACCATAGACTAAGAACTAATGTAATGATCAGGATTGCTCAAAGTCTCATATGTCATTGTATAATGGGCAGGATTCTAGTCTCGGCCGCAGTGGTTTTTAGGGAGGTGTCCCGTACATCAACATGTCCGCTCTGAGAATGAAGGGAAATCACGCCGTAATCCATGTGCTTTACAGAACAAACACGTTTAATATTGAACAAAATCTATAAAAGGATATTGCAGTAATTATGTTTATGATTGTCATAAAATAGTAATGATGTACTGACATTATGTGTATTATTTAATTTCAACAAAAGGTATTGGACAAATACCTTCTTGCAATCATTTAAACCATTTTAATAATTTGAATACTTATAGGTCCACTTATTAGGTTGTCCACTTTATATATGTTCAAGTTTGTTCTGTGGTAAAACAAACATTTAAAAACATTACCAATGCATAATCACTTGAAAGAAAGAAAGAAAGAAAGAAAGAAAGATGGATCAACTCTTAGAGAAGCTGCAAACGCACCACATTACGAACGGAGAGGATGAAACTTCTGAACAGCTTGAGTGGTTCATTATACATTGTTATCATTTTGTCTTGTAATATGTAAATATCTCATGTAGCTTCTGAAGGGAAGTACTAAGAATAAAATCTTAGGTTTGCAGGGGTTTTGTAAACTTCTTGCACAAAAGAGAAACTGTATGTTCAAGCGTCACCATCAGCAGTACCAACTCTGCACATGGCCACGTTTGGCCACGATTTTCAGGGGTTTCTCTTGGTTCCAATGTCAGGAAACGTCAGGTTTTTTAGTATTAAACATCTATCTGTTGTTTAGCAGACACAGCAGCTTCACAGAGTTCTGGAGGCTGCTGATCATCATCTTTATGGATTAACACTTCCAGGCCTTCTGTCTACAGATCAAGGTGAGGTTTTCTCAACACAACATCCTCAAACTGATCTAACCCTAACTCTAATTCTCATGTACTTTCTGTGGATGGCAACATGCAGACCTGTGCAAACGCTGTGGGCTGTGAACGAGCTCTTCACAACGCCATCACTCCTACACCGCCTGTGCAAGCTATTCATGAGACAAGCCACACACGCTTTCACATATAGAAATATGAAGGTGGTCTTATGCAGTATGACAAGGTCTTCAACATATCTGTGCTGTCAACTTGTTGTAAATCTGGCCAGCCTGTGACTAGTAAGAATGCTCCAGCACTTATTGTGCTGTTGAGCAGCCCTGAGATAGCGAACACGGACAGGAGAAGCTCTTGGTAAAACCGACGTGCAGCATCTCTGTGGAGAATAGCCCTCTCTCTTTTCTTCTTTCGGATGAGCTGAAGGAAAATCGATAGACTCTGGTGTAATGCCTGCAATGGCACTGGTAATCCAGAGTTTGCATTAATCTTTCACACACTCAGAGAGCATCCGTCTGCTTCTGTCTCCCTCCCAAACAGAATAGCCAAGCATTCAACTGAAGTCATTACCAAAACATTTTCTGTGTGAAATCATAAACACAATCTCACTGGCAATGACATGTATCCCTGACTACAGGAAAAAGGAATGGAAAGTTACTGGGTTTTAGCATGAGAGGCGTCGGGTCATCGTGAGATAACAGCGCACTGATGGTCTCGTAAACGCTGGACCTCCTCCCTACACACTGAACATAATCTCTCAACCTAGGAGGAATTCACTGTTTATGGCACAGTTTCCATGTTTTCGTTCCATGACATTAGAGGAGCGTAAATCAGCCGTGCGACGGCTCTGACTGGTACGGGAAGGGAAGCTGCTCTGAGAAACACCCACATTCTCAAGCAGATGTGCTTTATATCCCCCACCATCACAGCACACATATTCCTCTCTCGGAGCAAATCTTTGAGTAACTCCACAAGTCAAAATGACCATGAGGACCAACAAAGCCAAATAAAAGGGATCAATCTTACTGTGAAAACGCCTCAGTGTTCTGAGTGAAGAGAGCATGTCTTCAGTGCTCTATGGCCATCTTGAAGGCCCTTTCACACAAAAGAAGGAACAAAAAAAGCTAAATGAATGGTTTAAAAATGTCTATTTCAACGGGTCAAGGTTTTGCTAGTTACTGTGTAGCTCTGTTAGCCCCTGCTGGTACATGTCGTAACTACACACACCTGCAAAGAGCATCTGTCTCAATTCACGGCCATTCAAAGCCACGGTGGCGCTCGGGGTGAGCTAACGGTGCTTCATGGTTTTAGTAAAGCGCCAAATGTTTTTTGACCTTCTCTTTCTCATGGAGCTGAACAAGTCATTGGGTAAAAAAAATAGGTAATCCACTGCCTCCATTACCTAATCGTGAAAAGTGCAGATTACAGCATTATATTTATACTGTATTTTCTCCCTTTGCATGGCAGCCAATCACAGACATGGCTGGAGAACACAAACATTTTTCTTGTTTTGGGAATTAAGAGAATAAAGAATTAAGAGAATCCTCTGGCCAATTAACAAACAGTGTATGATTATTATTCTGACAACTTTACATGTCAGAGGTCATAATAGATTGGAATATTTGAAAGATTGGAGGCAACACGCCGGAGACGGGTTTATTGAGGATGCCGTGTCGATGAGGCAGTTGCAGGGGGAGTCTAATCACGGTCTCTCAGACACTTCAGGGTCATGTGTTGGTCTTGTGTTGGTCATGTGTTGGTCATGTGTTGGTCATATGTTGGTCAGTCAGAGGGCGCTCTCACGCAGACACGACACACACACTGCTCCACCTGATAGCCAGAGGGCGCTCTCACGCAGACACGACACACACACTGCTCCGTCTGACAGCCAGAGGGCGCTCTCACGCAGACACGACACACACACTGCTCCGTCTGACAGCCAGAGGGCGCTCTCACGCAGACACGACACACACACTGCTCCACCTGACAGTCAGAGGGCGCTCTCACGCAGACACGACACACACACTGCTCCGTCTGACAGCCAGAGGGCGCTCTCACGCAGACACGACACACACACTGCTCCGCCTGACAGCCAGAGAGCGCTCTCACGCAGACACGACACACACACTGCTCCGTCTGACAGCCAGAGGGCGCTCTCACGCAGACACGACACACACACTGCTCCACCTGACAGTCAGAGGGCGCTCTCACGCAGACACGACACACACACTGCTCCGTCTGACAGCCAGAGGGCGCTCTCACGCAGACACGACACACACACTGCTCCGTCTGACAGCCAGAGGGCGCTCTCACGCAGACACGACACACACACTGCTCCGTCTGACAGCCAGAGGGCGCTCTCACGCAGACACGACACACACACTGCTCCGCCTGACAGCCAGAGGGCGCTCTCACGCAGACACGACACACACACTGCTCCGTCTGACAGCCAGAGGGCGCTCTCACGCAGACACGACACACACACTGCTCCGTCTGACAGACAGAGGGCGCTCTCACGCAGACACGACACACACACTGCTCCGTCTGACAGCCAGATGGGCGCTCTCACGCAGACACGACACACACACTGCTCCGTCTGACAGCCAGAGGGCGCTCTCACGCAGACACACACACTGCTCGGCCTGACAGCCAGAGGGCGCTCTCACGCAGACACGACACACACACTGCTCCGTCTGACAGCCAGAGGGCGCTCTCACGCAGACACACACACACACTGCTCCGTCTGACAGCCAGAGGGCGCTCTCACGCAGACACGACACACACACTGCTCCGCCTGAAAGCCAGAGGGCGCTCTCACGCAGATACGACACACACACTGCTCTGTCTGACAGCCAGAGGGCACTCTCACGCAGACACGACACACACACTGCTCCGTCTGACAGCCAGAGGGCGCTCTCACGCAGACACGACACACACACTGCTCCGTCTGACAGTCAGAGGGCGCTCTCACGCAGACACGACACACACACTGCTCCGCCTGACAGCCAGAGGGCGCTCTCACGCAGACACGACACACACTGCTCCGTCTGACAGTCAGAGGGCGCTCTCACGCAGACACGACACACACACTGCTCCGTCTGACAGCCAGAGGGCGCTCTCACGCAGACACGACACACACACTGCTCCGCCTGACAGCCAGAGAGCGCTCTCACGCAGACACGACACACACTGCTCCGTCTGACAGTCAGAGGGCGCTCTCACGCAGACACGACACACACACTGCTCCGTCTGACAGCCAGAGGGCGCTCTCACGCAGACACGACACACACACTGCTCCGTCTGACAGCCAGAGGGCGCTCTCACGCAGACACGACACACACACTGCTCCGTCTGACAGCCAGAGGGCGCTCTCACGCAGACACGACACACACACTGCTCCGTCTGACAGCCAGAGGGCGCTCTCACGCAGACACGACACACACACTGCTCCGCCTGACAGCCAGAGGGCGCTCTCACGCAGACACGACACACACACTGCTCCGTCTGACAGCCAGAGGGCGCTCTCACGCAGACACGACACACACACTGCTCCGTCTGACAGACAGAGGGCGCTCTCACGCAGACACGACACACACACTGCTCCGTCTGACAGCCAGATGGGCGCTCTCACGCAGACACGACACACACACTGCTCCGTCTGACAGCCAGAGGGCGCTCTCACGCAGACACACACACTGCTCGGCCTGACAGCCAGAGGGCGCTCTCACGCAGACACGACACACACACTGCTCCGTCTGACAGCCAGAGGGCGCTCTCACGCAGACACACACACACACTGCTCCGTCTGACAGCCAGAGGGCGCTCTCACGCAGACACGACACACACACTGCTCCGCCTGAAAGCCAGAGGGCGCTCTCACGCAGACACGACACACACACTGCTCTGTCTGACAGCCAGAGGGCACTCTCACGCAGACACGACACACACACTGCTCCGTCTGACAGCCAGAGGGCGCTCTCACGCAGACACGACACACACACTGCTCCGTCTGACAGCCAGAGGGCGCTCTCACGCAGACACGACACACACACTGCTCCGTCTGACAGTCAGAGGGCGCTCTCACGCAGACACGACACACACACTGCTCCGTCTGACAGCCAGAGGGCGCTCTCACGCAGACACACACACACACTGCTCCGTCTGACAGCCAGAGGGCGCTCTCACGCAGACACGACACACACACTGCTCCGCCTGAAAGCCAGAGGGCGCTCTCACGCAGACACGACACACACACTGCTCTGTCTGACAGCCAGAGGGCACTCTCACGCAGACACGACACACACACTGCTCCGTCTGACAGCCAGAGGGCGCTCTCACGCAGACACGACACACACACTGCTCCGTCTGACAGTCAGAGGGCGCTCTCACGCAGACACGACACACACACTGCTCCGCCTGACAGCCAGAGGGCGCTCTCACGCAGACACGACACACACTGCTCCGTCTGACAGTCAGAGGGCGCTCTCACGCAGACACGACACACACACTGCTCCGCCTGACAGTCAGAGGGCACTCTCACACAGACACGACACACACACTGCTCCGTCTGACAGCCAGAGGGCGCTCTCACATAGACACGACATACACACTGCTCCACCTGACAGTCAGAGGGCGCTCTCACGCAGACACGACACACACACTGCTCCACCTGACAGTCAGAGGGCGCTCTCACACAGACACGACACACACACTGCTCCGTCTGACAGTCAGAGGGCGCTCTCACGCAGACACGACACACACTGCTCCGTCTGACAGTCAGAGGGCGCTCTCACGCAGACACGACACACACACTGCTCTGACTGACAGTCAGAGGGCGCTCTCACGCAGACACGACACACACACTGCTCCGTCTGACAGTCAGAGGGCGCTCTCACGCAGACACGACACACACACTGCTCCGCCTGACAGCCAGAGGGCGCTCTCACGCAGACACGACACACACACTGCTCCACCTGACAGTCAGAGGGCGCTCTGACGCAGACACAACACACCCACTGCTCCGTCTGACAGCCAGAGGGCGCTCTCACGCAGACACGACACACACACTGCTCCGTCTGACAGCCAGAGGGCGCTCTCACGCAGACACGACACACACACTGCTCCGTCTGACAGCCAGAGGGCGCTCTCACGCAGACACGACACACACACTGCTCCGCCTGACAGCCAGAGGGCGCTCTCACGCAGACACGACACACACACTGCTCCGCCTGACAGCCAGAGGGCGCTCTCACGCAGACACGACACACACACTGCTCCACCTGACAGTCAGAGGGCGCTCTCACGCAGACACGACACACACACTGCTCCGTCTGACAGCCAGAGGGCGCTCTCACGCAGACACGACACACACACTGCTCCGTCTGACAGCCAGAGGGCGCTCTCACGCAGACACGACACACACACTGCTCCGTCTGACAGCCAGAGGGCGCTCTCACGCAGACACGACACACACACTGCTCCGCCTGACAGTCAGAGGGCGCTCTCACGCAGACACGACACACACACTGCTCCGTCTGACAGCCAGAGGGCGCTCTCACGCAGACACGACACACACACTGCTCCGCCTGACAGCCAGAGGGCGCTCTCACGCAGACACGACACACACACTGCTCCGTCTGACAGCCAGAGGGCGCTCTCACGCAGACACGACACACACACTGCTCCGTCTGACAGCCAGAGGGCGCTCTCACGCATACACGACACACACACTGCTCCGTCTGACAGCCAGAGGGCGCTCTCACGTAGACACACACACTGCTCCGTCTGACAGCCAGAGGGCGCTCTCACGCAGACACGACACACACACTGCTCCGCCTGACAGCCAGAGGGCGCTCTCACGCAGACACGACACACACACTGCTCCACCTGACAGTCAGAGGGCGCTCTCACGCAGACACGACACACACACTGCTCCGTCTGACAGCCAGAGGGCGCTCTCACGCAGACACGACACACACACTGCTCCGTCTGACATCCAGAGGGCGCTCTCACGCAGACACGACACACACACTGCTCCGCCTGACAGTCAGAGGGGGCTCTCACGCAGACACGACACACACACTGCTACGTCTGACAGCCAGAGGGCGCTCTCACGCAGACACGACACACACACTGCTCCGCCTGACAGCCAGAGGGCGCTCTCACGCAGACACGACACACACACTGCTCCGTCTGACAGCCAGAGGGCGCTCTCACGCAGACACGACACACACACTGCTCCGTCTGACAGCCAGAGGGCGCTCTCACGCAGACACGACACACACACTGCTCCGTCTGACAGCCAGAGGGCGCTCTCACGCAGACACGACACACACACTGCTCTGTCTGACAGCCAGAGGGCGCTCTCACGCAGACACGACACACACACTGCTCCGTCTGACAGCCAGAAGGCGCTCTCACGCAGACACGACACACACACTGCTCCGTCTGACAGTCAGAGGGCGCTCTCACGCAGACACGACACACACACTGCTCCGCCTGACAGCCAGAGGGCGCTCTCACGCAGACACGACACACACTGCTCCGTCTGACAGTCAGAGGGCGCTCTCACGCAGACACGACACACACACTGCTCCGCCTGACAGCCAGAGGGCGCTCTCACGCAGACACGACACACACACTGCTCCACCTGACAGTCAGAGGGCGCTCTCACGCCGACACGACACACACACTGCTCCGTCTGACAGCCAGAGGGCGCTCTCACGCAGACACGACACACACACTGCTCCGTCTGACAGCCAGAGGGCGCTCTCACGCAGACACGACACACACACTGCTCCGCCTGACAGTCAGAGGGCGCTCTCACGCAGACACAACACACACACTGCTCCTTCTGACAGCCAGAGGCCGCTCTCACGCAGACACGACACACACACTGCTCCGTCTGACAGTCAGAGGGCGCTCTCACGCAGACACGACACACACACTGCTCCGTATGACAGCCAGAGGGCGCTCTCACGCAGACACGACACACACACTGCTCCGTCTGACAGCCAGAGGGCGCTCTCACGCAGACACGACACACACACTGCTCCGTCTGACAGCCAGAGGGCGCTCTCACACAGACACGACACACACACTGCTCCGCCTGACAGTCAGAGGGCGCTCTCACGCAGACACGACACACACACTGCTCCGCCTGACAGTCAGAGGGCACTCTCACGCAGACACGACACACACTGCTCCGTCTGACAGCCAGAGGGTGCTCTCACGCAAACACGACACACACACTGCTCCGTCTGACAGCCAGAGGGCGCTCTCACGAAGACACGACACACACACTGCTCCGTCTGACAGCCAGACGGCGCTCTCACGCAGACACGACACACACACTGCTCCGTCTGACAGCCAGAGGGCGCTCTCACGCAGACACGACACACACACTGCTCCGTCTGACAGCCAGAGGGCGCTCTCACGCAGATACGACACACACACTGCTCCGTCTGACAGTCAGAGGGCGCTCTCACGCAGATACACACACACACTTCTCCGTCTGACAGACAGAGGGCGCTCTCACGCAGACACGACACACACACTGCTCCGCCTGACAGCCAGAGGGCGCTCTCACGCAGACACGACACACACACTGCTCCGTCTGACAGTCAGAGGGCGCTCTCACGCAGACACGACACTTACACTGCTCCGTCTGACAGTCAAAGGGTGCTCTCACGCAGACACGACACACACACTGCTCCGTCTGACAGTCAGAGGGCGCTCTCACGCAGATACACACACACACTTCTCCGTCTGACAGACAGAGGGCGCTCTCACGCAGACACGACACACACACTGCTCCGCCTGACAGCCAGAGGGCGCTCTCACGCAGATACACACACACACTTCTCCGTCTGACAGACAGAGGGCGCTCTCACGCAGACACGACACACACACTGCTCCGCCTGACAGCCAGAGGGCGCTCTCACGCAGACACGACACTTACACTGCTCCGTCTGACAGTCAAAGGGTGCTCTCACGCAGACACGACACTTACACTGCTCCGTCTGACAGTCAAAGGGTGCTCTCACGCAGACACGACACACACACTGCTCCGTCTGACAGTCACATATCTAAACGAATTAGTCGATAAGTCACAATAAAGTCTTTGACACAGAAGGACCACCTCTCATCGAGGAGCATTCAAGTGGGAAACTAAATTTGGTGGGAGATTAATTTTTGAAGCGAGTGTAAGGCTTACAGATCACAATGCAAGCGGGAGAAGCCTCATTACGGTCGTCACGATCACAGATGACAACATCCAGGATCAACACTGTACTGCAGGGTAAATTTTTATTAATTTACATTCAACCAGTTTAATATAAAGAGACGCACTGAAATGTAGCCTTTTGTTTATGTTTTTGACCCAACGTTACACTGTTAACGTTACATGACGTGAGAACTGTTAATTATATCGGTTTGAATGTTAGCAGGGACTTTAACTTTAATCGTAACTTAACGAGAGTATAAAAACCATAAAATCCTCTCAGGATACCTGGAGTCAGTGTTACAGTACCCCAGACACATCGTTTGACCATTTTTGTAGCATAAACACGTCAAACCGATGAGAGCTTCGGATTTTCCAATGTTTCTCTATGGCGCTGAAACCTAAAGATGTCCGAGTTCCGGTCTCAGCGCGACTGATACTCAACTGCCATTGGCTCATCTGCGTTCGAGGGGAGGGGCTTACCGATCTACCGGTCAATTATGGGTTTATATCTTGCGATTCTAACATGAAATTAAATTCAATATAATTCAATATTACATTACATTTTTGTTTTACTGTTATAAAAATCTTTAATTAGGGTTAGACAGAATAATCTTGAAACTCACATCATGGTTGTGGTCTGTGAATGAGTCTGTCCAGTCGTTAGGGATCTGACGGAGCCAGTCTTCTGCTCTCCAATCATTTCTCGCTGTACTTTGAAGGCACACATTAGGGTGTGCTGCGCTGGCATCAGAACAACGACATGGGCCCTGTCCCAAAAGCCCCTCTTCATGGGCACATGCGGTCTAGTAGACTTACAATTGCCACCATGTGCACATGTGATTGTGAAGCCCACGAGACTGTAGTGTGTCCCATTGGTCATTTCAGGTTCCAGAAGTGTGCTAACGATCGCCCCCAGATCCGCAGCAGACTTACACCCTTCAGTCAAAGCGGCATTAACGCACGCAAGTGTGGACTCGGAGGAAGGCTGAGAGGATTTAGGGTGCGTGCACTGCTTCAGCTCGGACGGCCGTCTGTGAGGTCAAACACGCCTAAGCTGTTACTATATGACTGTGTGAACATGCCTTGAAAAAACTGAAGCTGTCATCATTATATATGCACACATATTCTTTGAACAGCCCTACATTTTATTTTATTATTTTATTTGATGAAGTCCAAGGCCTGAACTGTAAAGATTTTATGTCGAGTGGTTTTCGGGCTCAGATGTGTGGCGGAGCTTCAGATTCTTGACATTCACACTGTTCTGCAGAAGGAAACTCGCAGACAACTTTCATCTGGTGGTTTCCCAAACAAATGATTTGGGTTTCCAACAGCATTCAGTGTTTAAGGATGACATTTTAAGCTCATTATTTTTGGTTGATAATTGGATGTAATTGTTCCTGTTCACTTTCAAATTGAAGGCCTAGAATAAATATCAGTAACAGACAAGAATAAATGACGTTCAGAGAACTGAACCTGAAGAACAGAGAGAATTATTAATGATGACCAGACCTGCGGTGAATTCAATTATATACACTAAAACTCTTGAGATAAAAAAGCATGTTGATTATTACAGTTTTTTTCTTTACAAACGCTATGACACATTTCTCAATCCTCCTTTTGTTTCAAAACTCTTCACAGCAGTTCCTTTCACATTTAGAATCCACTAAAACTACCAAAACACTTCATTCATGTCTCAAATCAAGTCATTCTTCCAGAACACTAGCAGAGGTTTAACACAACAAACACACTAGAAGTGTCCGCTGATGTTCATGTCGCTGTGTCGTGAATACATGCGAATGGTTTCAGCTCTCTAACACTGTAAAGCTCAGTTCTGCCTTAATCAAAGGACAGAGAAAGGAAAGAGATTAATCCAAGTGCTCAGGAATGTGTGTGTGTGTGTGTGTGTGTGTGTGTGTGTGTGTGTGTGTGTGTGTGTGTGTGTGTGTGTGTGTGTGTGTGTGTGTGTGTGTGTGTGTGTGTGTGTGTGTGTGTGTGTGTGTGTGTGTGTGTGTGTGTGTGTGTGTGTGTGTGTTACAGGCTGCTGGCAGGACAGGCAGTAATTGGAGGCATGCAGATATTCAGAGCTTCTGCTCGGATGGCTTCAGTTCAGACCCACCGGTTCAATCCCTTCATTCCACCTGACTGGTGAGCAAACAGCTGCCTTTTGTTGCCCCAGTGTGTCTTCATTGCTCTTATTAGGGATGCGCTCTGACCAGCATGTCATATATACTACATCACAGCAGATCAGCCAGCCTGCCGTCCAGTCACATGACTGCGGCCACATGACCATCCCGTCTCACAGGCCGCTGTCCGTGTTGGACATGGAGATTTGGGCAAACCAGAAGTTTTTATACTTCACATAAGTTTTTATTGCTTTGTCTTTTTCCATTGTGGGATGTGATTTGAATGAGTTTGGAGCAGCTTTGTTTCTCTTGTTTTATTTTTTTACTAGTTTACCAGTTCTTTGTGTTTCTGCTTGAATGTGTCCAGCTCCAGTTTACATCGATGGCTCTTCCTTTGAGCTGTAATGCTGCCTTGTTCGACAGCAGCCGTCGCTGTTGGTAAGAGTTCTGTCTGAAATATCATTTTGGCCTTTAATCTGATAGGACAGTGTACAAGTAATGGTCTTGAGCCGGACTCAAATGCAGGTCGTTGTAGATAAGCGTGTTTTCACCAAAAGTCTCTCCGAAATATTCTTATCATAGACTGACCAACGCTGGATTGGGTTAGTTAGTGGCGCAGTCTCTTTACATCAGTTCACCCCGGTTGGAGCCGCTTCAGATGCACTTTGAATTTCAAAAGTGGGAAGATCTAAGATGTAAATGTTTTAGTTTCAATTAGAAAAAGAGGCTGTTAGTGTTCAACTCACACTCAAACCAAAATTATTCCTAAAATATCTTTCCTTTTTTCCTCTAAGTTTGAGGAAGAAGAATACAGGGTAAAATCTCAGTGTCCATCCATCCTAACCCTAACCACACACAGTGATTCTGGGTTGAGCTCCAGCAGGAAGTCCCAGTTCCTGGCACCATCAGTCTTGTCACCCAAAGGTCACACATAAACCCAATTTATGGTCAAAGCAATGCTAGTACAATGTCCGAGCGCTGTTTTCCTAATGTTACCTCTGGGCAGAAAGAAATGCGTTTAACATCTCGCGAGGTGAGCATGTTTTCTTTGCTAGAGCAGTTTCAGAGAGGCTCATTGGGAAAGTGTCCTAAAGTCAGAAGTGATGAATCTAAACAGGATGTTATTTGAGTTCAGATATGATTGTACACAATGAACATTTTATTCGTCCCCCCGATGCCTTTCACTTTTTACCAGGGCTCTGAAAACACAAACCGGAAACTAATGAAATGTTAACAGGAACATAAACTAAAAAACTAAATCAAGTTGAATGGTTCTGAACAAAAACAGCTATTTGAAATACCTTTAACCGGTTAATAACATTATTTCATCATTCTGTTTAATATTTTAATTGTTCATTTACTATTGTGGCTTTGTTTATGGTCAGACTCTTGCACTATATTATTAACATTTTTACCAAAATCATCTCAATGGAGTTACAAGGTTTTTCACCAGTGAATGTCGGTGAATTGGTCGCCAGAACGGCCGTATCTGAGGCAATAAGTTTAGCATTACATTTTGGAGCTTCTCTCTCCACTGAGGCGTGTGGAGCTTCTCTCTCGACTGAGGCGTGTGGAGCTTCTCTCTCGACTGAGGCGTGTGGAGCTCCTCTCTTGACTGAGGCGTGTGGAGCTCCTCTCTCGACTGAGGCGCGTGGAGCTTCTCTCTCGACTGAGGCGCGTGGAGCTTCTCTCTCGACTGAGGCGTGTGGAGCTCCTCTCTCGACTGAGGCGTGTGGAGCTCCTCTCTCCACTGAGGTGTGTGGAGCTCCTCTCTTGACTGAGGCGTGTGGAGCTCCTCTCTCGACTGAGGCGCGTGGAGCTTCTCTCTCGACTGAGGCGCGTGGAGCTTCTCTCTCGACTGAGGCGTGTGGAGCTCCTATCTCGACTGAGGCGTGTGGAGCTCCTCTCTCCACTGAGGCGTGTGGAGCTCCTCTCTCCACTGAGGTGTGTGGAGCTCCTCTCTCGACTGAGGCGCGTGGAGCTTCTCTCTCGACTGAGGCGTGTGGAGCTTCTCTCTCCACTGAGGCGTGTGGAGCTTCTCTCTCGACTGAGGCGTGTGGAGCTCCTCTCTCCACTGAGGTGTGTGGAGCTCCTCTCTCGACTGAGGCGTGTGGAGCTCCTCTCTCGACTGAGGCGTGTGGAGCTTCTCTCTCAGCTGAGGTGTGTGGAGCTTCTCTCTCCACTGAGGCGTGTGGAGCTTCTCTCTCGACTGAGGCGTGTGGAGCTCCTCTCTCCACTGAGGCGTGTGGAGCTTCTCTCTCAACTGAGGTGTGTGGAGCTTCTCTCTCCACTGAGGCGTGTGGAGCTTCTCTCTCGACTGAGGTGTGTGGAGCTTCTCTCTCCACTGAGGTGTGTGGAGCTCCTCTCTCGACTGAGGTGTGTGGAGCTTCTCTCTCGACTGAGGCGTGTGGAGCTCCTCTCTCCCCTGAGGTGTGTGGAGCTTCTCTCTCAACTGAGGTGTGTGGAGCTTCTCTCTCCACTGAGGCGTGTGGAGCTTCTCTCTCGACTGAGGTGTGTGGAGCTTCTCTCTCCACTGAGGCGTGTGGAGCTTCTCTCTCGACTGAGGTGTGTGGAGCTTCTCTCTCAACTGAGGTGTGTGGAGCTTCTCTCTCCACTGAGGCGTGTGGAGCTTCTCTCTCGACTGAGGTGTGTGGAGCTTCTCTCTCCACTGAGGTGTGTAGAGCTCCTCTCTCGACTGAGGTGTGTGGAGCTTCTCTCTCGACTGAGGCGTGTGGAGCTTCTCTCTCAACTGAGGTGTGTGGAGCTTCTCTCTCCACTGAGGCGTGTGGAGCTTCTCTCTCGACTGAGGCGTGTGGAGCTCCTCTCTCCACTGAGGCGTGTGGAGCTCCTCTCTCCACTGAGGTGTGTGGAGCTCCTCTCTCGACTGAGGCGTGTGGAGCTCCTCTCTCGACTGAGGCGTGTGGAGCTTCTCTCTCCACTGAGGCGTGTGGAGCTTCTCTCTCGACTGAGGTGTGTGGAGCTTCTCTCTCCACTGAGGCGTGTGGAGCTCCTCTCTCCACTGAGGCGTGTGGAGCTCCTCTCTCCACTGAGGTGTGTGGAGCTCCTCTCTCGACTGAGGCGTGTGGAGCTCCTCTCTCGACTGAGGCGTGTGGAGCTTCTCTCTCCACTGAGGCGTGTGGAGCTTCTCTCTCGACTGAGGCGTGTGGAGCTCCTCTCTCCACTGAGGTGTGTGGAGCTCCTCTCTCGACTGAGGTGTGTGGAGCTCCTCTCTCCACTGAGGCGTGTGGAGCTCCTCTCTCCACTGAGGCGTGTGGAGCTCCTCTCTCGACTGAGGCGTGTGGAGCTCCTCTCTCGACTGAGGTGTGTGGAGCTTCTCTCTCGACTGAGGCGTGTGGAGCTCCTCTCTCTACTGAGGCGTGTGGAGCTTCTCTCTCGACTGAGGCGTGTGGAGCTCCTCTCTCGACTGAGGCGTGTGGAGCTCCTCTCTCCACTGAGGTGTGTGGAGCTCCTCTCTCCACTGAGGTGTGTGGAGCTCCTCTCTCGAATGAGGCATGTGGAGCTCCTCTCTCAACTGAGGCGTGTGGAGCTTCTCTCTCCACTGAGGCGTGTGGAGCTTCTCTCTCGACTGAGGCGTGTGGAGCTCCTCTCTCGACTGAGGCGTGTGGAGCTCCTCTCTCCACTGAGGTGTGTGGAGCTCCTCTCTCCACTGAGGTGTGTGGAGCTCCTCTCTCGACTGAGGTGTGTGGAGCTTCTCTCTCGACTGAGGCGTGTGGAGCTTCTCTCTCCACTGAGGTGTGTAGAGCTCCTCTCTCGACTGAGGTGTGTGGAGCTCCTCTCTCGACTGAGGTGTGTGGAGCTCCTCTCTCCACTGAGGCGTGTGGAGCTCCTCTCTCGACTGAGGCGTGTGGAGCTTCTCTCTCGACTGAGGCGTGTGGAGCTTCTCTCTCGACTGAGGCGTGTGGAGCTTCTCTCTCGACTGAGGTGTGTGGAGCTTCTCTCTCCACTGAGGCGTGTGGAGCTTCTCTCTCCATTGAGGCGTGTGGAGCTCCTCTCTCCACTGAGGCGTGTGGAGCTCCTCTCTCGACTGAGGCGTGTGGAGCTCCTCTCTCGACTGAGGTGTGTGGAGCTTCTCTCTCGACTGAGGCGTGTGGAGCTTCTCTCTCGACTGAGGTGTGTGGAGCTCCTCTCTCCACTGAGGTGTGTGGAGCTCCTCTCTCCACTGAGGCGTGTGGAGCTCCTCTCTCCACTGAGGCGTGTGGAGCTCCTCTCTCCACTGAGGCGTGTGGAGCTTCTCTCTCGACTGAGGCGTGTGGAGCTTCTCTCTCGACTGAGGCGTGTAGAGCTCCTCTCTCGACTAAGGTGTGTGGAGCTTCTCTCTCGACTGAGGCGTGTGGAGCTCCTCTCTCGACTGAGGCGTATGGAGCTTCTCTCTCGACTGAGGCGTGTGGAGCTCCTCTCTCGACTGAGGCGTGTGGAGCTCCTCTCTCCACTGAGGTGTGTGGAGCTCCTCTCTCCACTGAGGTGTGTGGAGCTCCTATCTCGACTGAGGCGTGTGGAGCTCCTCTCTTGACTGAGGCGTGTGGAGCTTCTCTCTCCACTGAGGCGTGTGGAGCTTCTCTCTCGACTGAGGCGTGTGGAGCTCCTCTCTCGACTGAGGCTTATGGAGCTCCTCTCTCCACTGAGGTGTGTGGAGCTCCTCTCTCCACTGAGGCTTGTGGAGCTCCTCTCTCGACTGAGGCGTGTGGAGCTTCTCTCTCGACTGAGAGGTGTGGAGCTTCTCTCTCCACTGAGGCGTGTGGAGCTTCTCTCTCCACTGAGGCGTGTGGAGCTCCTCTCTCCACTGAGGCGTGTGGAGCTCCTCTCTCGACTGAGACGTGTGGAGCTCCTCTCTCGACTGAGGTGTGTGGAGCTTCTCTCTCGACTGAGGCGTGTGGAGCTTCTCTCTCGACTGAGGCGTGTGGAGCTTCTCTCTCGACTGAGGCGTGTGGAGCTTCTCTCTCGACTGAGGTGTGTGGAGCTCCTCTCTCGACTGAGGTGTGTGGAGCTCCTCTCTCGACTGAGGTGTGTGGAGCTTCTCTATCGACTGAGGCGTGTGGAGCTCCTCTCTCGACTGAGGTGTGTGGAGCTCCTCTCTCGACTGAGGTGCGTGGAGCTCCTCTCTCCACTGAGGTGTGTGGAGCTTCTCTCTCGAATGAGGTGTGTGGAGCTTCTCTCTCGACTGAGGTGTGTGGAGCTCCTCTCTCGACTGAGGCGTGTGGAGCTTCTCCATCAACTGAGGTGTGTGGAGCTCCTCTCTCGACTGAGGTGTGAGGAGCTCCTCTCTCGACTGAGGTGCGTGGAGCTCCTCTCTCCACTGAGGCGTGTGGAGCTTCTCTCTCGACTGAGGCGTGTGGAGCTTCTCTCTCCACTGAGAAGTGTGGAGCTCCTCTCTCGACTGAGGTGTGTGGAGCTTCTCTCTCGACTGAGGTGTGTGGAGCTTCTCTCTCGACTGAGGTGTGTGGAGCTTCTCTCTCGACTGAAGTGTGTGGAGCTTCTCTCTCGACTGAGGTGTGTGGAGCTTCTCTCTCGACTGAGGTGTGTGGAGCTTCTCTCTCCACTGAGGCATGTGGAGCTTCTCTCTCGACTGAGGTGTGTGGAGCTTCTCTCTCGACTGAGGCGTGTGGAGCTCCTCTCTCGACTGAGGCTTGTGGAGCTTCTCTCTCCACTGAGGTGTGTGGAGCTTCTCTCTCGACTGAGGTGTGTGGAGCTTCTCTCTCGACTGAGGTGTGTGGAGCTTCTCTCTCGACTGAGGCGTGTGGAGCTTCTCTCTCGACTGAGGCGTGTGGAGCTCCTCTCTCCACTGAGGCGTGTGGAGCTCCTCTCTCCACTGAGGCGTGTGGAGCTCCTCTCTCCACTGAGGCGTGTGGAGCTCCTTTCCTTACTGAGGCGTGTGGAGCTCCTCTCTCGACTGAGGTGTGTGGAGCTTCTCTCTCGACTGAGGTGTGTGGAGCTTCTCTCTCGACTGAGGTGTGTGGAGCTTCTCTCTCCACTGAGGCGTGTGGAGCTTCTCTCTCGACTGAGGTGTGTGGAGCTTCTCTCTCGACTGAGGCGTGTGGAGCTCCTCTCTCGACTGAGGCTTGTGGAGCTTCGCTCTCGACTGAGGCGTGTGGAGCTCCTCTCCCGACTTAGGCGTTTGGAGCTTCTCTCTCCCCTGAGGCGTGTGGAGCTTCTCTCTCGACTGAGGCGTGTGGAGCTCCTCTCTCCACTGAGGCGTGTGGAGCGTCTCTCTCCACTGAGGCGTATGGAGCGTCTCTCTCCACTGAGGCGTGTGGAGAGTCTCTCTCCACTGAGGTGTGTGGAGCGTCTCTCTCCACTGAGGTGTGTGGAGCTTCTCTCTCGACTGAGGTGTGTGGAGCGTCTCTCTCGACCGCGGCGTGTGGAGCTCCTCTCTCAAATGAGGCGTGTGGAGCTCCTCTCTCGACTGAGGCGTGTGGAGCTCCTCTCTCGACTGAGGTGTGTGGAGCTCCTCTCTCGACTGAGGCGTGTGGAGCTCCTCTCTCGACTGAGGTGTGTGGAGCTCCTCTCTCGACTGAGGTGCGTGGAGCTCCTCTCTCCACTGAGGCGTGTGGAGCTTCTCTCTCGACTGAGGCGTGTGGAGCTTCTTCATCAACTGAGGTGTGTGGAGCTCCTCTCTCGACTGAGGTGTGTGGAGCTCCTCTCTCGACTGAGGTGCGTGGAGCTCCTCTCTCCACTGAGGCGTGTGGAGCTTCTCTCTCGACTGAGGCGTGTGGAGCTTCTCTCTCCACTGAGAAGTGTGGAGCTCCTCTCTCGACTGAGGTGTGTGGAGCTTCTCTCTCGACTGAGGTGTGTGGAGCTTCTCTCTCGACTGAGGTGTGTGGAGCTTCTCTCTCGACTGAGGTGTGTGGAGCTTCTCTCTCGACTGAGGTGTGTGGAGCTTCTCTCTCGACTGAGGTGTGTGGAGCTTCTCTCTCCACTGAGGCGTGTGGAGCTTCTCTCTCGACTGAGGTGTGTGGAGCTTCTCTCTCGACTGAGGCGTGTGGAGCTCCTCTCTCGACTGAGGCTTGTGGAGCTTCGCTCTCGACTGAGGCGTGTGGAGCTCCTCTCCCGACTTAGGCGTTTGGAGCTTCTCTCTCCCCTGAGGCGTGTGGAGCTTCTCTCTCGACTGAGGCGTGTGGAGCTCCTCTCTCCACTGAGGCGTGTGGAGCGTCTCTCTCCACTGAGGCGTATGGAGCATCTCTCTCCACTGAGGCGTGTGGAGCGTCTCTCTCCACTGAGGTGTGTGGAGCGTCTCTCTCCACTGAGGTGTGTGGAGCTTCTCTCTCGACTGAGGTGTGTGGAGCGTCTCTCTCGACCGCGGCGTGTGGAGCTCCTCTCTCAAATGAGGCGTGTGGAGCTCCTCTCTCGACTGAGGCGTGTGGAGCTCCTCTCCCCACTGAGGCGTGTGGAGCTCCTCTCTCCACTGAGGCGTGTGGAGCGTCTCTCTCCACTGAGGCGTGTGGAGCGTCTCTCTCCACTGAGGTGTGTGGAGCTTCTCTCTCGACTGAGGTGTGTGGAGCTTCTCTCTCGACTGAGGTGTGTGGAGCTTCTCTCTCGACTGAGGTGTGTGGAGCTCCTCTCTCAACTGAGGCGTGTGGAGCTTCTCTATTGACTGAGGTGTGTGGAGCTCCTCTCTCGACTGAGGTGTGTGGAGCTCCTCTCTCGACTGAGGTGCGTGGAGCTCCTCTCTCCACTGAGGCGTGTGGAGCTTCTCTCTCCACTGAGGCGTGTGGAGTTTCTCTCTCGACTGAGGCGTGTGGAGCTCCTCTCTGGACTGAGATGTGTGAAGCTCCTCTCTCGACTGAGGCGTGTGGAGCTCCTCTCTCGACTAAGGTGTGCGGAGCTTCTCTATCGACTGAGGTGTGTGGAGCTCCTCTCTCGACTGAGGTGTGTGGAGCTCCTCTCTCGACTGAGGCGTGTGGAGCTCCTCTCTCGACTGAGGTGTGTGGAGCTCCTCTCTCGACTGAGGTGTGTGGAGCTCCTCTCTCGACTGAGGTGTGTGGAGCTCCTCTCTCGACTGAGGTGTGTGGAGCTCCTCTCTCGACTGAGGTGCGTGGAGCTCCTCTCTCCACTGAGGCGTGTGGAGTTTCTCTCTCCACTGAGGCGTGTGGAGTTTCTCTCTCGACTGAGGCGTGTGGAGCTCCTCTCTGGACTGAGGTGTGTGAAGCTCCTCTCTCGAATGAGGCGTGTGGAGCTCCTCTCTCGACTGAGGTGTGTGGAGCTTCTCTATCGACTGAGGTGTGTGGAGCTCCTCTCTCGACTGAGATGTGTGGAGCTCCTCTCTCCACTGAGGCGTGTGGAGCGTCTCTCTCGACTGAGGCGTGTGGAGCTTCTCTCTCGACTGAGGCGTGTGGAGCTCCTCTCTCGACTGAGGCGTGTGGAGCTCCTCTCTCGACTGAGGCGTGTGGAGCTTCTCTCTCGACTGAGGTGTGTGGAGCTTCTCTCTCGACTGAGGCGTGTGGAGCGTCTCTCTCCACTAAGGCGTGTGGAGCTTCTCTCTCCATTGAGGTGTGTGGAGCTCCTCTCTCGACTGAGGCGTGTGGAGCTTCTCTCTCGACTGAGGCGTGTGGAGCTCCTCTCTCGACTGAGGCGTGTGGAGCTCCTCTCTCGACTGAGGCGTGTGGAGCTTCTCTCTCGACTGAGGCGTGTGGAGCTCCTCTCTCGACTGAGGCGTGTGGAGCTTCTCTCTAGACTGAGGCGTGTGGAGCTTCTCTCTCGACTGAGGCGTGTGGAGCTTCTCTCTCGACTGAGGCGTGTGGAGCTTCTCTCTCGACTGAGGCGTGTGGAGCTCCTCTCTCGACTGAGGCGTGTGGAGCTTCTCTCTCGACTGAGGCGTGTGGAGCTCCTCTCTCGACTGAGGCGTGTGGAGCTTCTCTCTAGACTGAGGCGTGTGGAGCTTCTCTCTCGACTGAGGCGTGTGGAGCTTCTCTCTCGACTGAGGCGTGTGGAGCTTCTCTCTCGACTGAGGCGTGTGGAGCTCCTCTCTCGACTGAGGCGTGTGGAGCTTCTCTCTCGACTGAGGCGTGTGGAGCTCCTCTCTCGACTGAGGCGTGTGGAGCTTCTCTCTAGACTGAGGTGTGTGGAGCTTCTCTCTCGACTGAGGCGTGTGGAGCTTCTCTCTCGACTGAGGCGTGTGGAGCTTCTCTCTCGACTGAGGTGTGTGGAGCTTCTGTCTCGACTGAGGTGTGTGGAGCTCCTCTCTCCACTGAGGTGTGTGGAGCTTCTCTCTCGACTGAGGTGTGTGGAGCTCCTCTCTCCACTGAGGCGTGTGGAGCTTCTCTCTCGACTGAGGCGTGTGGAGCTCCTCTCTCGACTGAGGCGTGTGGAGCTTCTCTCTTGACTGAGGCGTGTGGAGCTTCTGTCTCGACTGATGTGTGTGGAGCTTCTCTCTCCACTGAGGTGTGTGGAGCTTCTCTCTCGACTGAGGTGTGTGGAGCTCCTCTCTCGACTGAGGTGTGTGGAGCTTCTCTCTCCACTGAGGTGTGTGGAGCTCCTCTCTCGACTGAGGCGTGTGGAGCTCCTCTCTCGACTGAGGCGTGTGGAGCTTCTCTCTTGACTGAGGCGTGTGGAGCTTCTGTCTCGACTTATGTTTGGAGCTTCTCTCTCCACTGAGGTGTGTGGAGCTTCTCTCTCGACTGAGGTGTGTGGAGCTCCTCTCTCGACTGAGGTGTGTGGAGCTTCTCTCTTGACTGAGGCGTGTGGAGCTTCTGTCTCGACTGATGTGTGTGGAGCTTCTCTCTCCACTGAGGTGTGTGGAGCTTCTCTCTCGACTGAGGTGTGTGGAGCTCCTCTCTCGACTGAGGTGTGTGGAGCTTCTCTCTTGACTGAGGCGTGTGGAGCTTCTGTCTCGACTGATGTGTGTGGAGCTTCTCTCTCCACTGAGGTGTGTGGAGCTTCTCTCTCGACTGAGGTGTGTGGAGCTCCTCTCTCGACTGAGGTGTGTGGAGCTTCTCTCTCGACTGAGGTGTGTGGAGCTTCTGTCTCGACTGAGGTGTGTGGAGCTCCTCTCTCGACTGAGGTGTGTGGAGCTTCTGTCTCGACTGATGTGTGTGGAGCTTCTCTCTCCACTGAGGTGTGTGGAGCTCCTCTCTCCACTGATGTGTGTGGAGCTTCTCTCTCCACTGAGGTGTGTGGAGCTTCTCTCTCGACTGAGGTGTGTGGAGCTTCTCTCTCGACTGAGGTGTGTGGAGCTTCTCTCTCGACTGAGGTGTGTGGAGCTTCTGTCTCGACTGAGGTGTGTGGAGCTCCTCTCTCGACTGAGGTGTGTGGAGCTTCTGTCTCGACTGATGTGTGTGGAGCTTCTCTCTCCACTGAGGTGTGTGGAGCTCCTCTCTCGACTGAGGTGTGTGGAGCTTCTGTCTCGACTGAGGTGTGTGGAGCTTCTCTCTCGACTGAGGTGTGTGGAGCTTCTCTCTCCACTGAGGCGTTTGGAGCTTCTCTCTCAACTGAGGCGTTTGGAGCTCCTCTCTCGACTGAGGTGTGTGGAGCTTCTCTCTCCACTGAGGCGTGTGAAGCTTCTCTCTCCACTGAGGCGTGTGGAGCTTCTCTCTCCACTGAGGCGTGTGGAGCTTCTCTCTCCACTGAGGCGTGTGGAGCTTCTCTCTCTTCATTGAGGCGTGTGGAGCTCCTCTCTCGACTGAGGCGTGTGGAGCTCTTCTCTCGACTGAGGCGTGTGGAGCTCCTCTCTCCACTGAGGCGTGTGGAGCTTCTCTCTCGACTGAGGCGTGTGGAGCTTCTGTTTTGACTTAGGTGTGTGGAGCTCCTCTCTCGACTGAGGCGTGTGGAGCTTCTCTCTCGACTGAGGCGTGTGGAGCTCCTCTCTCGACTGAGGCGTGTACTGACGGTTTGAGGATCCGCTGGAGTTACAAGGTCTAGTCACAATCTCTTAGTATGAAGAAGTTCTGTTCAAGCTCTTGGATAAAGTAAAGGGGAGAAGACTTTAAAAAATATTAACTGGCAGGCAATTTTTTCGAATCAAACCATTTTCGGAACGTTAATGTAACAGAAGGAACGCAATTACAGGAACTGTAAACCAATTGATTTTCCCTGTTTTTAAGCCCTGCTTTCTCATAGTTTAGGTTATGATAACTGCAAACGGATGCAGATTCTCATTGAGCGACTGAGTCCAGCTGAACAAACCCTGTATTTTCTTGCAGCCACCGGACGAGTTTGCTTTGACACTCAATATTTTACTTCTTCTCGTCTGTCATGCTGCTCACTGGGGATTTTAGGTGTACATCCAAATACCAGTGGTAAAACATTAAATAGTCTGTTGGTAATCAGCTAATTATTCATGTTCATTTAGAGCAGAAATATTTGTGTTGATACTCAGCCTTATACATATTCCTCAACCCAATCACTGACATTATCACAGTCCTGTCATCTCATGGATGAACATGTCCGTTTGTGTAACGGTCCTGTCATTCTCATTTTTGAATCATAGATTAGACAGGAACTCATGCTGCTTTGCACTTTATGCAAGGTGAGTCGAATGTATTACTAAATCAGCGGTGGGGAGCAAGTCGATACCCGCGCCAGCAGAGCGTTTCTCTCCACTTCACACACATACGGAGGGATGAGCAACCGCATGACAGATCTAACCTGATATTTGCTTCTGTTTGTCTGCTTATAACACAACAAACACTTTGGCGTAAATCACAAGATGTGAGCTTACACGTCTTTTATGTTAAAACGTAAGTGCTCTGGACTGTGTCTCTGTCGGCTTGATCAGAACAGAGCGAGGTGTCAGAACAGAATATATTTTTTATGTACTGAAGCTGAGACGAGAAACTGCATGAAACACGAGCCTGTGATGTTTGATCTGTTTACTGGCCGCCTTTGATCTTCACATGTGACTGTATGATTTCACCTGTATTAATTATCAAGGAGGAATCTATACGTGCCATGATAGAGCGTGTCTGCGAAACGGACCTTGGGTTCGGCTTCACATTAGGCCAGAGGTGGACATGACCCTGTAGCGGCTTTGACTGGTAAGTATAGAAGTAACCCTAGAAAACGTGTGTGTGTGTGTGTGTGTGTGTGTGTGTTTGTGTGTGTGTGTGTGTGTGTGTGTGTGTGTGTGTGTGTGTGTGTGTGTGTGTGTGTGTGTGTGGGCATGTTTTCGTGAAATATCAGGACACAAATGTGTATAATGACATGGGTATGACATAGGTATTACAAAAAGAGGGTGAAATATGAGGACGTTCCCCATGTCCTCACTTTTCAAAATGCTTATAAATCACACAGAACAAGATTTTTTTCACAGAAAGTGAACTGCACAGTCTCCTGTGAGGGCTAGGTTTAGGGGCAGGGGCAGTGTAAGGGGATAGAAAATACGGTTTGTACGGTATAAAAACCATTATGCCTATGGAATGTCCTCACATTTCACAAAAACAAACATGTGTGTGTGTGTGTGTGTGTGTGTGTGTGTGTGTGTGTGTGTGTGTGTGTGTGTGTGTGTGTGTGTGTGTGTGTGTGTGTGTGTGTGTGTGTGTGTGTGTGTGTGTGTGTGTGTGTCTTTGTGTGTGTGTGTGTGTGCGTGCCTGTGTGTGTAAATGGGGGGCGGCAGTTCTACATGTCTTTGTGTAAGTGCGTGTCGCCCGTAAGGCTGGATGCTCTTGTGCCGGATCTACAGTGGCAGATCACAATGTGAAGGCAGACCAGTGGCCACTGATTCCATCTCACTACCCAGAAGGCCTTGTTTCAGAGGAGATGCTCTAAGTGGAGCTGAGAGCTCTGAGTGGACAATTAGAAAATGGCAGCAAGCGAGAGGGAAATCTACATGGCAGCTGTGAGCGCCTGGGCTGCAGTCGTATGCTAATGATCCAGCAGATATCCCAGCACACCCTGACACTTCCAGGTTTGGACCTCACCGAGCGCGAGCACTAATTTTCCATATTCCTGAAGGCCAGTGATTTCTAACTCGAACCCTTAAGAGTCAAATGACCACAGAGATCAAGAAACATACAGTAGACCTCTCCAAAATCGAATATGTTACTTTTGTTTTAGGGCGGGTCTCTTCAATCGGCCCTTTTATATAATTAAAAAAAAAAAAATTATTGTTCCAATTGATATGAATGAAAATGCTGACGAACCACAGAACTCAGTTGTGAGTCCAGCACACAACGGTCAGCGACAAAACAAGCCCAGTGTCGCATAAAATAAGCAAAAACACTGTCTTGTGGCTGTGTGAATACATGCTATCTGTAACACACTGATCCAAGGAAGACAAAGATGATTATCAATAACTCATAGTTTATTATGAACTTGGAACAGGAAGACATGTGTGACGGTGTGCCAGACCATGAACACAAGTAGGAACTTAAACACACAAAGGCACACGGATCAGTGGCGGGAAAACAACGACAAGGAAATCCACATGTGATAAACTGAACATAACTTTGACGCTAAATTATGTTTTATTAACAGGGTTTGGGAGGAGCATGTTCAGATGACTGACACAAGTGGAGAATACTCAGCCAATCCACAATAGAGGTTTATGTACACAGCAGTCTTACCTCCGTTTGCTGACAGTCTATCAGCATCCCTCCACCACCCCTTCTCCACACTTTTAGTTCTAACCCTTACCTACACGGGGGTAACTCCAAACTCCGAGCTCGAAGCCCTCCCCCCGGACAGCACGCCAATTACGCATTTAAATTCACTCTCTATAAATGATATGTAAGTGTGAACTTGTGAACGTCCTCATTGTGTTTGAGCTACGAGTCAACATCATCTAATCACATTTGTTCACTAATGTCTCATGGAGACTATGAGCCAATCCACAGTATTTGCAAGACAAAGACAAGCTCATTATTCTCACAGGCTTATTCTTATATACTCAATAAAGAGGAAGAACAGATATTGTCTTTCTTTTTCTTTCTCATGCATGTGAAATGATGGGTTCCTCCAGAGTATGAGGTTTTAGCAGATACTGAATGTTATTCCTTCGTGGAGGATGGGAGTTAATATTTGTCCTCAAGCTACTCAACTGCCAGCTTTTAATCAGATCATTACCTCAGACTATCTTTACATGCACAAATAATATTCGGCGTGCTAAACTTTGCTTGTCATGTAAACCTGTTACCTCCAGTGAAAGTGATCTGGCAATGTAATAATCTCTCAGAAAAAGTGCTTGGCCTCCCGCCGGTTTTCATCGGATCATGTGACCTCCAGAAGAGCGCAGTTGAAGAGCTCTGCTTTAAGGCATCGCAGGTCATGGTGTAACACACAGATTTGAGTATGTTTACTTCATTTTCCAGGAGCATTTGGAGATGGTGTTTCCTGCGTCTGTGGGGTCACCGCTGCGCCGCGCTTCGGCCCCGCTGGAAAATACATTTTTCACTCTCATAGACAGATCAAAGGCTGAACACGCAGATCAAAGAGCACAGACATGCATCTCCAGTCATATCTGTGTTGTTTACATGAATGCTAAAGGCACTCAAATCAAATATGTTTTACTTGAAAAATATATGTTTTGTGTCAAAGTATTTTGAATCCACTTTTGAAGTCCATCAACACACCAGGGTATAATTTGAACATTTCAGATGATGGTGTCAAGCTTTAATGTGATTGGAGGACTAACCTCATACAGTGACCCAAACGCTTTCCCCTCAGTCTCGAGATGCCTTCCAGATGCTGTACGAGCAACACTTTTACTCTGTGAATTAGGCGACACATGTAAATGAATCTAAACTTCAGGTCATTTTTATGTCTCTGCTAACGGTAACACTAAACGAGGATTTAAACAACAGCAAAGTGTTGAGACACCCTGGAGCCCAATGGATTCGATTTCTGCAGATTCGTTTTACACACTGGCCTGATGGGAAACTAGCGGCTGTTAATCGGAAGTCTTTTACCAAGTGATTTCTAATTATAATGAATCCCATGATTCACATTGTTAAAAAGCACCTCAAGCAAAAATGTGTTTTTTAATTCATATGTTTTAAGTCTCTTATTATATTCATTGTATCTTTTTAATTGATGTTCGGTTTTTATTTTCACTCCAGTCATCATTATAGTTTACTTTATTGTTCTTTTTGGATTGATTTTATGCTTTCTTAATGTTATATATTTTGGAAACACTTCACAATCATGTCTCACTTGTTAACATTAGTTAATGTGTTAGTAATCTTTGTTAATGTTAGTTCACAGTGCAAAAACGAATCTAACAAATCCACCTTTTGATTTGAATCATTTTTAGTAAATACCGAAATTGACATTATGCTGTAGAAATAATGTTCATTCTTAGTTCATGTTAACTAAAGCTATCAACTAATGAAACCTTATTGTACAGTGTTGCCTATATGTAATGCTATATAAATATTTATCATCATTAAAATGACAATCTGGCATTTACATTGAAACATTTGGGCAATCTGACTAAAATATCAGTTTTAAAAAGTGATGATCAGAATAACTGACACACTGGAAGTGATGAAATGACTCTGGCGGTGTAGTTGAGGCAGTGAATAGTTACACTGCGAGTGAGGGTTGTGTGTTTCAGAGGCAGTGAGTAGTTGCGCTGCGAGTGTTTGAGTGTTAAGTGTGTTTTAGAGGCAGTGAGTAGTTGCGCTGCGAGTGTTTGAGTGTTAAGTGTGTTTTAGAGGCAGTGAGTAGTTGCGCTGCGAGTGTTTGAGTGTTAAGTGTGTTTTAGAGGCAGTGAGTAGTTGCGCTGCGAGTGTTTGAGTGTTGTGTCTGTGTTTCAGAGGCAGCGAGTAGTTGCGCTGCGAGTGTTTGAGTGTTAAGTGTGTTTTAGAGGCAGTGAGTAGTTGCGCTGCGAGTGTTTGAATGTAGTGTGTGTGTGTTTCAGAGGCAGTGAGTAGTTGCGCTGCGAGTGTTTGAGTGTTGTGTGTGTTTCAGAGGCAGTGAGTAGTTGCGCTGCGAGTGTTTGAGTGTTGTGTGTGTTTCAGAGGCAGTGAGTAGTTGCGCTGCGAGTGTTTGAGTGTTGTGTGTGTGTTTCAGAGGCAGTGAGTAGTTGCGCTGCGAGTGTTTGAGTGTTGTGTGTGTGTTTCAGAGGCAGTGAGTAGTTGCGCTGCGAGTGTTTGAGTGTTAAGTGTGTTTTAGAGGCAGTGAGTAGTTGCGCTGCGAGTGTTTGAGTGTTGTGTGTGTTTCAGAGGCAGTGAGTAGTTGCGCTGCGAGTGTTTGAGTTTTGTGTGTGTGTTTCAGATGTTGCAGTGAGTAGTTGCGCTGCGAGTGTTTGAGTGTTGTGTCTGTGTTTCAGAGGCAGCGAGTAGTTGCGCTGCGAGTGTTTGAGTGTTGT
>JARQWZ010005223.1:27500-42500 GCA_033150135.1 Gobio occitaniae | reverse complement strand
TCTACGCTAATGATAGTCTCTCTGTTTTATCCCGAGGTTTACTGCAGTCAGCCGGATCCGGGCCGTATCCAGTTCAGATGGTGGATCTGCGCCCAGAGAAGACCAACACAGGACCCCGAAGTGTCTGAGAGACCGTGATTAGACTCCCCCTGCAACTGCCTCATCGACACGGCATCTCAATAAACCCGTCTCCGGCGTGTTGACTCAGATTGTTCGAATATTACAATTAAATAATACTTAAATTGATATGTCATCCTCAATAAACCCGTCTCCAGCGTGTTGCCTCCGATCATTCGAATATTGCACTTTAATAATTATTTAATCAACATCATCCTCAATAAACCCGTCTCCAGCGTGTTGCCCCCGGTCCCTCGAATATTCTGATCTATTATGACCTCCGAGCTGTAAAACTGCCAGAATAATAATAATAATACGCTGTTTGTTAATTGGCCAGAGGAGAACTGGCACCCCGACTGAGCCTGGTTTCTCCCAAGGTTTATTTTTCTCCATTAGGTCACCTAATGGGGTTTTGGTTTCCTTGCCACTGTTGCCTCTGGCTTGGCGTGCTCAGTTGGGGACACTAAATTTTTCAACTAAACATCGAAATACATCTAAATAATAAACTAAATAATAAACTAAATTAACCATTTAAACTAAATTACTGATCAAATTATTGATCTAAAGCCCACACTGTCACTGTATGATACTTGAAATTTTTCCAGAATGGCTATACAGCTGAATAAAATTTATGCTGCATTATTTTCCTGTTTAACACTGTAAAGCTGCTTTGAAACAATCTACATTGTTAAAAGCGCTATATAAATAAAGTTGACTTGACTTGACTTGACATTGGTCGTTTTAAATCTACCTGTACGCATCATAACAACGCCGTTCAATATCATATACATTACCATTCAGAAGTTAGGGGTCAGTCAGATTCATACTTTAATTCAGCAAGGACGCATTAAATTGATCAAAAGTGCATAAATGTAAGGAAAAATCCAATAAAGCAGGAAAAGGGAAGGATGAACTGTAACTGATGGACTCTCAATGGATAAAAGTGTCACTGGCATACGGTGTAATTAATAATATCTCTTTAATAAATACCTTCAAATAAAAATAATAATAATCTGCACTCCTGCAGCTGAACGTCCAGTAAATGTAAATCAGCAGAGCGAAGAGGATGCTTTTGTTTTTTATCTTTTTAACCACATCAATCGGACCCTCACTGAGCCCAGACGAGCCCACCAGGACCTGTCAGAACCCATCACACACTCTGATACACACACACACACACACACACACACTCTGATACACACACACACACACACACACACTCTGATACGCACACACACTTTGATACACACACACTCTGATACACACACACACACTCTGATAGACATGCGTAACACACACACTTTGATACACACACACACGCACACACTCTGATACACACACACACACACACTCTGATAGACATGCGTAACACACACACACACTCTGATAGACATGCGTAACACACACACACACTCTGATAGACATGCGTAACACACACACATTGATACACACACACACACACACACTCTGATACACACACACACACACACACTCTGATACACACACACACACACACACACACACACACTCATGTTTGTTTTTGTGAAATGTGAGGACATTCCATAGGCGTAATGGTTTTTATACCGTACAAACCGTATTTTCTAACCCCTTACACTGACCCTAAACCTACCCATCACACACACACACACACACACACACACACACACACACACACACACACACACACACACACACTGCCCCTGCCCCTAAACCTAGCCCTCACAGGAGACTGTGCAGTTCACTTTCTGTGAAAAAAAACTCATTCTGTGTGATTTATAAGCATTTTGAAAAGTGAGGACATGGGGAACGTCCTCATATTTCACCCTCTTTTTGTAATACCCATGTCATTATACACATTTGTGTCCTGATATTTCACGAAAACATTCCCACTCTGACACACACACACACACTCTGATACACACATACACTCTGATACACACACTCTGATACAAACACAGACTGATACACACACACAAACACACTCTGATACACACACACACACACACACACACTCTGATTGTCAAGGCAAGGCAAGGCAAGTTTATTTGTATAGCACATTTCATACACAGTGCCAATTCAAAGTGCTTTACACAGAAATGAAGTTAAAATAGTCATAAGTGAATAAAATAAAAATATATATAGTATAACAGTTATAATAGGAATTAAAAGGAAATAAAAATAAAGATGAAATCCCCTATCTGGGGTGGAAGAAAATGGAGAGTCAGGTTTACTTTAAAAATATTTGTCAGGTAACTGTGCGTTTAGACAGTACCCTTACAGACAAATCTTCCTGGACAGGAACACCAGGGCTATCTCTACTTTGTTTGACCGTCAGAGCAGATCTAAACGGATCGTCCTCGCACCGGAGGGATTTTGATTTATCGCTCCCCCGTCTCTCAACCTCTTCCACCCAGACAGCCTTAACAATATAAAAAATAATAAAAAATAAAAAGTATAATTAAAAACTAAAATAAAACAGGGTTAAATTGAAACAAAATTAAGTGCAAGCAGTTCGGACAAAGCACAGAGCTCATTGAGTAATTGCATAAGATAAGGTGCAATCAGTCTGACGTACAGTGGCATAGCTCATTCAGTAAATGCACAGCTAAACAGATGTGTTTTGAGTCTGGACAGATGTGAACAGATGTGTTTTGAGTCTGGACAGATGTGAACAGATGTGTTTTGAGTCTGGACAGATGTGTTTTGAGTCTGGACAGATGTGATTTGAGTGTGCACTGATGTGTTTTGAGTCTGGACAGATGTGCACAGATGTGTTTTGAGTCCGGACAGATGTGCACAGATGTGTTTTGAGTCTGGACAGATGTGTTTTGAGTCTGGACAGATGTGCACAGATGTGTTTTGAGTCTGGACAGATGTGTTTTGAGTCTGGACAGATGTGATTTGAGTGTGCACTGATGTGTTTTGAGTCTGGACAGATGTGCACAGATGTGTTTTGAGTCCGGACAGATGTGTTTTGAGTCTGGACAGATGTGCACAGATGTGTTTTGAGTCTGGACAGATGTGTTTTGAGTCTGCACTGATGTGTTTTGAGTCTGGACAGATGTGCACAGATGTGTTTTGAGTCTGGAAAGATGTGCACAGATGTGTTTTGAGTCTGGACAGATGTGTTTTGAGTGTGCACTGATGTGTTTTGAGTCTGGACAGATGTGTTTTGAGTCTGGACAGATGTGTTTTGAGTCTGCACTGATGTGTTTTGAGTCTGGACAGATGTGCACAGATGTGTTTTGAGTCTGCACAGATGTGTTTTGAGTCTGGACAGATGTGTTTTGAGTCTGCACAGATGTGTTTTGAGTCTGCACTGATGTGTTTTGAGTCTGCACTGATGTGTTTTGAGTCTGGACAGATGTGCACAGATGTGTTTTGAGTCTGGACAGATGTGCACAGATGTGTTTTGAGTCTGGACAGATGTGTTTTGAGTCTGGACAGATGTGTTTTGAGTGTGCACAGATGTGTTTTGAGTCCGGACAGATGTGTTTTGAGTCTGGACAGATGTGTTTTGAGTCTGCACTGATGTGTTTTGAGTCTGGACAGATGTGCACAGATGTGTTTTGAGTCTGCACAGATGTGTTTTGAGTCTGGACAGATGTGTTTTGAGTCTGGACAGATGTGCACAGATGTGTTTTGAGTCTGGACAGATGTGCACAGATGTGTTTTGAGTCTGGACAGATGTGTTTTGAGTCTGGACAGATGTGCACAGATGTGTTTTGAGTCTGGACAGATGTGTTTTGAGTCTGGACAGATGTGCACAGATGTGTTTTGAGTCTGGAGAGATGTGTTTTGAGTCTGGACAGATGTGTTTTGAGTCTGGACAGATGTGCACAGATGTGTTTTGAGTCTGGACAGATGTGTTTTGAGTCTGGACAGATGTGTTTTGAGTCTGGACAGATGTGCACAGATGTGTTTTGAGTCTGGACAGATGTGTTTTGAGTCTGAACAGATGTGCACAGATGTGTTTTGAGTCTGGACAGATGTGCACAGATGTGTTTTGAGTCTGCACAGATGTGTTTTGAGTCTGCACTGATGTGTTTTGAGTCTGCAGAGATGTGCACAGATGTGTTTTGAGTCTGGACAGATGTGCACAGATGTGTTTTGAGTCTGCACTGATGTGTTTTGAGTCTGCACAGATGTGCACAGATGTGTTTTGAGTCTGGACAGATGTGTTTTGAGTCTGCACAGATGTGCACAGATGTGTTTTGAGTCTGCACAGATGTGTTTTGAGTCTGCACAGATGTGCACAGATGTGCTTTGAGTCTGGATTTGAAAGTGGCTACTGTTGGAGCACATCTGATCTGTTCAGGAAGCTGGTTCCAGCTACGGCTGGCATAATAGCTAAAAGCAGACTCTCCTTGCTTTGAGTGAACCCTTGGTATTTCTAACTGACTTGATCCTGACGATCTCAGTGATCTGTTGGGTTTGTATTTAATCAGCATTTCTGCAGTGTATTGTACATTGTCAACTTTATTTATATAGCACTTTTAATAATGCTGATCGTTTCACAGCAGCTTTACAGTGTTAAACAGGAGAATAATGCAACAGAATCTGATTCGACCGTTCTGGAGAAAACGGTGATGTCATCAGCTCAGTTAAATTATCATACAGTGACAGTGTGGGCTTTAGATCAATAATTAGAGCAGTAATTTAGTTTCTATGGTTAATTTAGTTTAATAATTAGATTTATTTGGATATTTAGTTGAACATGTAGTGTCCCCAACTGAGCAAGCCAAGCCAGAGGCAACAGTGGCAAGAAAACCAAAACCCCATCAGGAGCAGAATGGAGGAAAATAAACCTTGGAGAAACCAGGCTCAGTCGGGGGGGGCAGTTCTCCTCTGGCCAATTAACAAGCAGCGTATGATTATTATTCTGACAACTTTACAGGTCAGAGGTCATAATAGATTGGAATATTTGAAGGATCGGAGTCATCACGCCGGAGACGGGTTTATTGAGGATGCTGTGATGATGAGGCAGTTTCAGGGGGAGGCTAATCACGGTCTCTCAGACACTTCAGGGACATGTGTTGGTCATGTGTTGGTCATGTGTTGGTCATGTGTTGGTCATGTGTTGGTCTTGTGTTGGTCATGTGTTGGTCATGTGTTGGTCATGTGTTGGTCATGTGTTGGTCATGTGTTGATCATGTGTTGGTCATGTGTTGGTCTTGTGTTGGTCATGTGTTGGTCATGTGTTGATCATGTGTTGGTCATGTGTTGGTCTTGTGTTGGCCATGTGTTGGTCATGTGTTGGTCATGTGTTGGTCATGAGTTGGTCATGCGTTGATCATGCGTTGGTCATGTGTTGGTCTTGTGTTGGTCATGTGTTGGTCATGCGTTGGTCATGCGTTGGTCATGTGTTGGTCATGTGTTGGTCATGTGTTGGTCATGAGTTGGTCATGCGTTGGTCCTGCGTTGGTCATGCGTTGGTCATGCGTTGGTCATGTGTTGGTCATGAGTTGGTCATGCGTTGGTCATGCGTTGGTCATGCGTTGGTCTTGTGTTGGCCATGTGTTGGTCATGTGTTGGTCATGTGTTGGTCATGCGTTGGTCATGTGTTGGTCATGTGTTTGTCATGTGATGGTCATGTGATAGTCATGTGTTGGTCATGTGTTGGTCATGTGTTGGTCATGTGTTGGTCATGTGTTGGTCATGTGTTGGTCATGTGTTGGTCTTGTGTTGGTCATGTGTTGGTCATGTTTTGGTCATGTGTTGGTCATGTGTTGGTCATGTGATGGTCATGTGTTGGTCATGAGTTGGTCATGTGTTGGTCATGTGTTGGTCATGTTTTGGTCATGTGTTGGTCATGTGTTGGTCATGTGATGGTCATGTGTTGGTCATGAGTTGGTCATGCGTTGGTCCTGCGTTGGTCATGCGTTGGTCATGCGTTGGTCATGTGTTGGTCATGAGTTGGTCATGCGTTGGTCATGCGTTGGTCATGCGTTGGTCTTGTGTTGGCCATGTGTTGGTCATGTGTTGGTCATGTGTTGGTCATGCGTTGGTCATGTGTTGGTCATGTGTTTGTCATGTGATGGTCATGTGATAGTCATGTGTTGGTCATGTGTTGGTCATGTGTTGGTCATGTGTTGGTCATGTGTTGGTCATGTGTTGGTCTTGTCTTGGTCATGTGTTGGTCATGTTTTGGTCATGTGTTGGTCATGTGTTGGTCATGTGATGGTCATGTGTTGGTCATGAGTTGGTCATGCGTTGGTCATGTGTTGGTCATGTGTTGGTCATGTGTTGGTCTTGTGTTGGTCTTGTGTTGGTCATGTGTTGGTCATGTTTTGGTCATGTGTTGGTCATGTGTTGGTCATGTGTTGGTCATGTGTTGGTCATGAGTTGGTCATGCGTTGGTCATGCGTTGGTCATGCGTTGGTCTTGTGTTGGTCATGTGTTGGTCATGTGTTGGTCATGTGTTGGTCATGTGTTGGTCATGCGTTGGTCATGCGTTGGTCATGCGTTGGTCTTGTGTTGGTCATGTGTTGGTCATGTGTTGGTCTTGTGTTGGTCTTGTGTTGGTCATGTGTTGGTCATGAGTTGGTCATGCGTTGGTCATGCGTTGGTCATGCGTTGGTCATGCGTTGGTCTTGTGTTGGTCATGTGTTGGTCATGTGTTGGTCTTGTGTTGGTCATGTGTTGGTCTTGTGTTGGTCATGTGTTGGTCATGTGTTGGTCATGTGTTGGTCATGCGTTGGTCATGCGTTGGTCATGCGTTGGTCTTGTGTTGGTCATGTGTTGGTCATGTGTTGGTCATGTGTTGGTCATGTGTTGGTCTTGTGTTGGTCATGTGTTGGTCTTGTGTTGGTCATGTGTTGGTCATGTGTTGGTCATGAGTTGGTCATGTGTTGGTCATGAGATGGTCATGTGTTGGTCATGTGTTGGTCATGTGTTGGTCATGTGTTGGTCATGTGTTGGTCATGTGTTGGTCTTGTGTTGGTCATGTGTTGGTCATGTGTTGGTCATGAGTTGGTCATGAGTTGGTCATGTGTTGGTCATGTGTTGGTCATGTGTTGGTCATGTGTTGGTCATGTGTTGGTCTTGTGTTGGTCATGTGTTGGTCATGTGTTGGTCTTGTGTTGGTCTTGTGTTGGTCATGTGTTGGTCATGTGTTGGTCATGTGTTGGTCATGTGTTGGTCATGTGTTGGTCATGTGTTGGTCATGTGTTGGTCTTGTGTTGGTCATGTGTTGGTCATGTTTTGGTCATGTGTTGGTCATGTGTTGGTCATGTGATGGTCATGTGTTGGTCATGTGATGGTCATGTGTTGGTCATGTGTTGGTCATGTGTTGGTCTTGTGTTGGTCATGTGTTGGTCATGTGTTGGTCATGTGTTGGTCATGTGTTGGTCATGTGTTGGTCATGTGATGGTCATGTGTTGGTCATGTGTTGGTCATGTGATGGTCATGTGTTGGTCATGTGATGGTCATGTGTTGGTCATGTGTTGGTCATGTGTTGGTCATGTCTTGGTCATGTGTTGGTCATGTGTTGGTCTTCTCTGGGTGCAGGTCCACCATCTGATCTGGATATGGCCCGGATCCGGCTGACTGCAGTAAACCTCGGGATAAACAGAGAGACTAGCATTAGCGTAGATGCCATTCTTCTGATGATGTCACGAGTACATCAGGTGTTTTGGGAAGTGTTCCCGGTTCCGGCTGACCTAGTTAATGCAGCCTAACAATCATTTCATTGAAAAAGTGTTTTATGTGTATGCCACAGTAAAGAGATGTGTTTTTAGTCTAGATTTAAACTGACAGAGTGTGTCTGCTTCCCGAACAATGTTAGGAAGAGTTCCAGAGTTTAGGAGCTAAATAGGAAAAGGCTCGAGCGCCTGCAGTTGATTTGGATATTCTCGGTATGATCAACTGTCCAGAGTTTAGAGAGCGCAGTAGACGTGATGGAGGATAATGTGTTAAGAGCTCGCTCAAGTACTGGAGCTAAACCATTTAGTGCTTTGTAAGTAATAAGCAAGATTTTAAAATGTATGCAATGTTTAATAGGCAGCCAGTGCAGTGTCGACAGAAGCGGCTAATATGGTCACACTTCCTGGTTCTAGTTAGAACTGGAGCTGCTGCGTTTTGGACCAGCTGGAGTTTATTTATTAAGCGAGCAGGGCAACCACCCAGTAGAGCATTACAATAATCTACAGCTCATGAACATTACAATAATCTACAGCTCATGAACATTACAATAATCTACAGCTCATCAACATTACAATAATCTACAGCTCATCAACATTACAATAATCTACAGCTCATGAACATTACAATAATCTACAGCTCATCAACATTACAATAATCTACAGCTCATCAACATTACAATAATCTACAGCTCATCAACATTACAATAATCTACAGCTCATCAACATTACAATAATCTACAGCTCATCAGCATTACAATAATCTACAGCTCATCAACATTACAATAATCTACAGCTCATCAACATTACAATAATCTACAGCTCATCAACATTACAATAATCTACAGCTCATCAGCATTACAATAATCTACAGCTCATCAACATTACAATAATCTACAGCTCATCAACATTACAATAATCTACAGCTCATGATCATTACAATAATCTACAGCTCATCAACATTACAATAATCTACAGCTCATCAACATTACAATAATCTACAGCTCATCAACATTACAATAATCTACAGCTCATGAACATTACAATAATCTACAGCTCATCAACATTACAATAATCTACAGCTCATCAGCATTACAATAATCTACAGCTCATGAACATTACAATAATCTACAGCTCATCAACATTACAATAATCTACAGCTCATGAACATTACAATAATCTACAGCTCATGAACATTACAATAATCTACAGCTCATTAACATTACAATAATCTACAGCTCATCAACATTACAATAATCTACAGCTCATGAACATTACAATAATCTACAGCTCATTAACATTACAATAATCTACAGCTCATCAACATTACAATAATCTACAGCTCATCAGCATTACAATAATCTACAGCTCATCAACATTACAATAATCTACAGCTCATCAACATTACAATAATCTACAGCTCATGAACATTACAATAATCTACAGCTCATGAACATTACAATAATCTACAGCTCATCAACATTACAATAATCTACAGCTCATGAACATTACAATAATCTACAGCTCATTAACATTACAATAATCTACAGCTCATCAACATTACAATAATCTACAGCTCATCAACATTACAATAATCTACAGCTCATCAACATTACAATAATCTACAGCTCATCAGCATTACAATAATCTACAGCTCATCAACATTACAATAATCTACAGCTCATCAACATTACAATAATCTACAGCTCATGATCATTACAATAATCTACAGCTCATCAACATTACAATAATCTACAGCTCATCAACATTACAATAATCTACAGCTCATGAACATTACAATAATCTACAGCTCATCAACATTACAATAATCTACAGCTCATGAACATTACAATAATCTACAGCTCATGATCATTACAATAATCTACAGCTTATCAACATTACAATAATCTACAGCTCATGAACATTACAATAATCTACAGCTCATCAACATTACAATAATCTACAGCTCATCAACATTACAATAATCTACAGCTCATCAACATTACAATAATCTACAGCTGATCAACATTACAATAATCTACAGCTCATCAACATTACAATAATCTACAGCTCATCAGCATTACAATAATCTACAGCTCATCAGCATTACAATAATCTACAGCTCATCAACATTACAATAATCTACAGCTCATCAGCATTACAATAATCTACAGCTCATGAACATTACAATAATCTACAGCTCATCAACATTACAATAATCTACAGCTCATGAACATTACAATAATCTACAGCTCATCAACATTACAATAATCTACAGCTTATCAACATTACAATAATCTACAGCTCATGAACATTACAATAATCTACAGCTCATCAACATTACAATAATCTACAGCTCATCAACATTACAATAATCTACAGCTCATCAACATTACAATAATCTACAGCTCATCAACATTACAATAATCTACAGCTCATGAACATTACAATAATCTACAGCTCATCAACATTCAATAATCTACAGCTCATTAACATTACAATAATCTACAGCTCATCAACATTACAATAATCTACAGCTCATGAACATTACAATAATCTACAGCTCATCAACATTACAATAATCTACAGCTCATCAACATTACAATAATCTACAGCTCATGAACATTACAATAATCTACAGCTCATCAACATTACAATAATCTAAAGCTGATCAACATTACAATAATCTACAGCTCATGAGCATTACAATAATCTACAGCTCATTAACATTACAATAATCTACAGCTCATCAACATTACAATAATCTACAGCTCATCAACATTACAATAATCTACAGCTCATCAACATTACAATAATCTACAGCTCATCAACATTACAATAATCTACAGCTCATCAACATTACAATAATCTTCAGATCATTAACATTACAATAATCTACAGCTCATCAACATTACAATAATCTACAGCTCATCAACATTACAATAATCTACAGCTCATCAACATTACAATAATCTACAGCTCATCAACATTACAATAATCTACAGCTCATCAACATTACAATAATCTACAGCTCATGAACATTACAATAATCTACAGCTCATCAACATTACAATAATCTACAGCTCATCAACATTACAATAATCTACAGCTCATCAACATTACAATAATCTACAGCTCATCAACATTACAATAATCTACAGCTCATCAGCATTACAATAATCTACAGCTCATTAACATTACAATAATCTACAGCTCATCAACATTACAATAATCTACAGCTCATGAACATTACAATAATCTACAGCTCATCAACATTACAATAATCTACAGCTCATGAACATTACAATAATCTACAGCTCATGAACATTACAATAATCTACAGCTCATCAACATTACAATAATCTACAGCTCATGAACATTACAATAATCTACAGCTCATGAACATTACAATAATCTACAGCTCATTAACATTACAATAATCTACAGCTCATTAACATTACAATAATCTACAGCTCATCAACATTACAATAATCTACAGCTCATCAACATTACAATAATCTACAGCTCATTAACATTACAATAATCTACAGCTCATTAACATTACAATAATCTACAGCTCATCAACATTACAATAATCTACAGCTCATCAACATTACAATAATCTACAGCTCATGAACATTACAATAATCTACAGCTCATTAACATTACAATAATCTACAGCTCATTAACATTACAATAATCTACAGCTCATCAACATTACAATAATCTACAGCTCATCAACATTACAATAATCTACAGCTCATGAACATTACAATAATCTACAGCTCATTAACATTACAATAATCTACAGCTCATCAACATTACAATAATCTACAGCTCATCAGCATTACAATAATCTACAGCTCATCAACATTACAATAATCTACAGCTCATCAGCATTACAATAATCTACAGCTCATGAACATTACAATAATCTACAGCTCATCAACATTACAATAATCTACAGCTCATGAACATTACAATAATCTACAGCTCATCAACATTACAATAATCTACAGCTTATCAACATTACAATAATCTACAGCTCATGAACATTACAATAATCTACAGCTCATCAACATTACAATAATCTACAGCTCATCAACATTACAATAATCTACAGCTCATCAACATTACAATAATCTACAGCTCATCAACATTACAATAATCTACAGCTCATGAACATTACAATAATCTACAGCTCATCAACATTCAATAATCTACAGCTCATTAACATTACAATAATCTACAGCTCATCAACATTACAATAATCTACAGCTCATGAACATTACAATAATCTACAGCTCATCAACATTACAATAATCTACAGCTCATCAACATTACAATAATCTACAGCTCATGAACATTACAATAATCTACAGCTCATCAACATTACAATAATCTACAGCTGATCAACATTACAATAATCTACAGCTCATGAGCATTACAATAATCTACAGCTCATTAACATTACAATAATCTACAGCTCATCAACATTACAATAATCTACAGCTCATCAACATTACAATAATCTACAGCTCATCAACATTACAATAATCTACAGCTCATCAACATTACAATAATCTACAGCTCATCAACATTACAATAATCTTCAGATCATTAACATTACAATAATCTACAGCTCATCAACATTACAATAATCTACAGCTCATCAACATTACAATAATCTACAGCTCATCAACATTACAATAATCTACAGCTCATCAACATTACAATAATCTACAGCTCATCAACATTACAATAATCTACAGCTCATGAACATTACAATAATCTACAGCTCATCAACATTACAATAATCTACAGCTCATCAACATTACAATAATCTACAGCTCATCAACATTACAATAATCTACAGCTCATCAACATTACAATAATCTACAGCTCATCAGCATTACAATAATCTACAGCTCATTAACATTACAATAATCTACAGCTCATCAACATTACAATAATCTACAGCTCATGAACATTACAATAATCTACAGCTCATCAACATTACAATAATCTACAGCTCATGAACATTACAATAATCTACAGCTCATGAACATTACAATAATCTACAGCTCATCAACATTACAATAATCTACAGCTCATGAACATTACAATAATCTACAGCTCATGAACATTACAATAATCTACAGCTCATTAACATTACAATAATCTACAGCTCATTAACATTACAATAATCTACAGCTCATCAACATTACAATAATCTACAGCTCATCAACATTACAATAATCTACAGCTCATTAACATTACAATAATCTACAGCTCATTAACATTACAATAATCTACAGCTCATCAACATTACAATAATCTACAGCTCATCAACATTACAATAATCTACAGCTCATGAACATTACAATAATCTACAGCTCATTAACATTACAATAATCTACAGCTCATTAACATTACAATAATCTACAGCTCATCAACATTACAATAATCTACAGCTCATCAACATTACAATAATCTACAGCTCATGAACATTACAATAATCTACAGCTCATTAACATTACAATAATCTACAGCTCATCAACATTACAATAATCTACAGCTCATCAACATTACAATAATCTACAGCTCATGAGCATTACAATAATCTACAGCTCATTAACATTACAATAATCTACAGCTCATCAACATTACAATAATCTACAGCTCATCAACATTACAATAATCTACAGCTCATCAACATTACAATAATCTACAGCTCATCAACATTACAATAATCTACAGCTCATGAACATTACAATAATCTACAGCTCATCAACATTACAATAATCTACAGCTCATGAACATTACAATAATCTACAGCTCATCATCATTACAATAATCTACAGCTCATCAACATTACAATAATCTACAGCTCATCATCATTACAATAATCTACAGCTCATGAACATTACAATAATCTACAGCTCATCAACATTACAATAATCTACAGCTCATCAACATTACAATAATCTACAGCTCATCAACATTACAATAATCTACAGCTCATCAACATTACAATAATCTACAGCTCATGAACATTACAATAATCTACAGCTCATGAACATTACAATAATCTACAGCTCATCAACATTACAATAATCTACAGCTCATCAACATTACAATAATACTACAGCTCATGAACGATTCATTGTTCAGCATTAGCATTGGCATGTGCCGTGATTTAGAGATATTTTTAAGATGGTAGAAACATGGCTTCTCAGAGCTCGTGTGCTATATAATGCCAGCGGACGCAACTCTGAAAAACTATCGGTTTGGATTTTTGCCGCTAACCGATTTTTCCACCAATCAGCAAAACCGATGAATCGTCCGACCTCTAGCAGGTTAATGATCATTCATCATGAAGAATAGTGATATTTACAGTTATTAAACCTGAACATGCAGGTCTTTGTAGAGACTTTAGAGTGCCATTTGTGTGTTAATGACAGCTACAGCATACTGGATGTTTTCTGCTTTTTCATGAATGTGTGTGTGTGTGTGTGTGAGTGTGTGTGAGTGTGTGTGTGTGTGTGTGTGTGTGTGTGTGTGTGTGTGTGTGTGTGTGTGTGTGTGTGTGTGTGTGTGTGTGTTTGTGTGTGTTTTAGAGTGTGTGTGTGTGAGTGAGCATGAGTGTGTGTTGCACTGCCCCGTGGCCTCGCCTCCATCTCAGCTCTGCTAAAAAACATGAGTCTGTGACCTCTGACCTTTGTCTGTTTGCACACTCACCATCAGTTCGCTCAGCACAGAGTCGAACAGTTTCCAGCACTCGCATCAATTCAGCTCAAAAGACAGAGAGAGATAAAGTCACACAAGTTCAGGAAAAAGCAAAGAGCAGGGAGAAGAGATTGAGGGAAAACAGGTTTTAAAGTCACACTGCAGTGTGTGTGAAATGGAGCCTCTATTCAAGCGTCTGACACTCGCGTCACGGCTCTGTTTACTGCATGAAGAATCGCAGTTATTCTTTTGACAAACTCCCATTCAGCTCAAAGAACTTTAACTGGTCCTATTGATCCATATCATCTAGCAGAAGGTCAGAGGTCAAAGGTGCTTCGGATTGCACAGTCTCCTTGCTATGTTTTAGCCAGTCGTGTGCTCGGATTGCTATGGAAACACCGTTATTGGCGTGAGCTTTTAGAGCTAAAACCCTAGACTTGTTTTCTTATAAGTGGTTCCCAAGTGCGAACAAAAGGCCTGAGCCGAGATGTCTGCGCTCCACAATGAGCTTCAG
>JARQWZ010005223.1:0-25000 GCA_033150135.1 Gobio occitaniae | reverse complement strand
ACAGTCCCGCCTGCGGCCCGGAGACAGGAGCGCCGCTCTCGTGATTGACAAGGACAAAAAGAGGTGTGATCCCATTTATGTTCCTGGATCGTCAACCGCAGCGATGGGAGACGGGAATGACAGCTGGGACTGTAACTTTGAGTGTGAGAGGTAAGGACTTCAACGAGACGATCGTGATCACAATCCAGGAATGCGATCAAGGCGAGAGAATCTTGTGCTGAGCGTTTTAATTATTTATCAGGACCGTTCCGTTCTTACGAAGCCAGTGTTAAAGCACCAAAACTCTCACTTCTGTGCACTTTATCTTTCCACACTCGCAGGTGCAAATATTATATTGACATTCACTTTTTCGCTCACCAGCCAGTTTGGCTACAACATGTTTCAGTGCCGGCCGAAGCAAAACATCACAAATAAACCAGATCATCAGAATCACTGCTGAGACAGAAATATATTATTAATTCTGATTCTGAATCAGTGAACGGCTCTCATATTTAAGTCAATCATTGTTTGCGGATATCATAATACAAAAACAAACAAACTGAGTTGAGTTGTGTGAACAAAATATATAAAGTATTATAGTTCATATGAAGCATATACTTTATTCAAGCCATAAAAAAACAAACTTACTATAGAAACATGCACAATGCACAATCTTCCGGTGTGTGTACACTCATAGAAAACAAACTCTTTCCCCACCAGCGTTTTCTGAAAACGTTTCTGTAACGTGTATGTTCTGTTTATTTTCTCTTTGTGTGTATTTAATAAAGTTTTTACTTGTTACTCATCTTCTTCATCGAGCGCTTGTATACGGCCATCCTGTGACATAACGTGAATTCAGTTAGTTTGATTCAGAAGTGTTCAGGGTTAGTTTGATTCAGAAGTGTTCAGGGTTAGTTTGATTCAGAAGTGTTCAGTGTTAGTTTGATTCAGAAGTGTTCAGTGTTAGTTTGATTCAGAAGTGTTCAATGTTAGTTTTATTCAGAAGTGTTCAGGGTTAGTTTGATTCAGAAGTGTCCAGTGTTAGTTTGATTCAGAAGTGTTCTGTGTTAGTTTGATTCAGAAGTGTTCAGTGTTAGTTTGATTCAGAAGTGTTCAATGTTAGTTTTATTCAGAAGTGTTCAGGGTTAGTTTGATTCAGAAGTGTCCAGTGTTAGTTTGATTCAGAAGTGTTCAGTGTTAGTTCAATTCAGAAGTGTTCAGGGTTAGTTCGATTCAGAAGTGTTCAGGGTTAGTTTGATTCAGAAGTGTTCAGTGTTAGTTTGATTCAGAAGTGTTCAGTGTTAGTTCAATTCAGAAGTGTTCAGGGTTAGTTTGATTCAGAAGTGTTCAATGTTAGTTTTATTCAGAAGTGTTCAGTGTTAGTTTGATTCAGAAGTGTTCAATGTTAGTTTTATTCAGAAGTGTTCAGGGTTAGTTTGATTCAGAAGTGTCCAGTGTTAGTTTGATTCAGAAGTGTTCAATGTTAGTTCAATTCAGAAGTGTTCAGGGTTAGTTCGATTCAGAAGTGTTCAGTGTTAATTTGATTCAGAAGTGTTCAGTGTTAGTTTGATTCAGAAGTGTTCAGTGTTAATTTGTTTCAGAAGTGTTCAGTGTTAGTTTGATTCAGAAGTGTTCAGTGTTAGTTTGATTCAGAAGTGTTCAGTGTTAGTTTGATTCAGAAGTGTTCAGTGTTAGTTTGATTCAGAAGTGTTCAGGGTTAGTTTGATTCAGAAGTGTTCAGTGTTAGTTTGATTCAGAAGTGTTCAGTGTTAGTTTGATTCAGAAGTGTTCAGGGTTAGTTTGATTCTATCTTATGCTATTCTAAGCAATGTCCAAAACGTAGTATTTCAAGCCCTTTTTGTGATTATTCGCCTCTTCATGAGGGATCGCTTCCTGTTTTCCTCAGTTGTAAGTCGCTTTGGATAAAAGCCTTCGCTAAATGAATAAATGTAAATGTATGTTTGACGGTAAAATAACCTAACTCTCTGGAATACACTGCAGAGCTTCTATTTTTAAACAACAAAAACATTTTATTCTAGCTTCATTCATTATTTTTTATTATCACTTGAATGTGGGAATGTAAAAAAAAGCACCATTTTGACCAAAAAGCTGAGAAACCCATCCAGGTGGGATTTAGAGCGATGATCAAACACTGATGGAGTCCATCAACACCCTAAAGCTGCAGTCCTAGAGGTTTCAGTAGGCAGATTTGCTGTTTAATGTTGATCGCTTTATGTGCGTCAGCAATGCTTATATCGCTGGTTTCTGCTTCTTCTTCTCCTGTGTTTAGATCTGGAGATTCTGTACTCTTTCAGAAGATGCGTAACAGCGCCCCCTGCCGTATAACAGTATAATAGTGGAAGGCTCATTTATGAATCATAATAACCCACTAAATTGTTGCTATGTGTTTCCCACCACGGTTGATTTTCACCCGCATTTGATGGATTGGCGGGTGTTCATTTCAGACTGTGAAATATTACAGCTCGCTTCATCCTGATCTACTGGAGAGCTGATGAAGATGAACTCCATGTAAGACATTTCTATGCTTTAGTTTGTGTCAAGGCCCAACAGGACGCTAATCTACAATTGAAATGCACGGACCGGGACGGGATTCGACTCCACATATGCGGAGCCTAAAGCGTTGGATCCAGTGCAAGATCAAGCTTTTTACTGGTCTGACAGTTTGTAAACCCGATGGTGAGAAGGAGCACAGAACTGTCATTTCATTTTTTTATTCACAGTTCAGTTCTTCTCTTAAACAGATGTAAAGAGGAAGGTGCGAAGGTCAGATTAAGGTTGTTGGTGTCTGGTAACATGATCAGGCTCAGATGATGATGAAGAGGATGATGATGATGGCCAGAGCAGAGCCCGTGTTCAAAAGCACAAGCCCCCGGTGCAGGAAAATAAGCACCTGTCATGCGCCAAGCCAAGTGTTAAGTGCATAAATTGTGGAGGCGAGCCGCTGTTTCCGCCGGTGGCGCTTCAGGCTTGGGGTGGCAGAGGGGCATCATGGCAACTGTTATTTACTGGTCGTCTGCCTCATTTCCCACAATCCAGTCTGGCTGCGTTACATGCGCTGAGGGGGCTGAAACCCTCGTGTCGGGGCTGCGGGGCTGCTCTGGCAAAACAATCTGAGGAAAAAAAGATGACAAACATTTAGATCATTTATTGGGTGTGCGGTGTCGTCCTCTGGCCGTGATGACGCCGTTCCCTCCGGTGCGGCTCAGGCACTGGGACTTTCAGCAGCAGGAGACTAACCTCAGATGAAGACACACTCGCAGAATGAGAATAGGAATTTCCCTTGATATAAGAAACATAAAAATCACTTGTCCTTAATAGGCGGGTCTGGCATGATGGGCTGACAAGAAGACAAATAAAAGTGAAATGTTCTTACTAGAACAATCAGAATCAGAAAGAGCTTTATTGTCAACAAGCACTGAAAAGACTTTTACAGTAAATGTATGAATGAACAACACTTGCAAAATACAGTTCCTTTGGATTCATATAATATTGTGTCAAAGAAGATTCATTTATCAATTTATTTTTATCTTGCTTTTGCTCCAGTCATAGTCATGTATAATTGGGTCTTCATCTCCACCTAGTGGAGAACTGAAGAATCACAGATAGGCTGTAGTGCGGTTCCTCCAATGAAGGCCTGATCGTTCCCGAACACACAGACGAGCTCCGGCGTCACAGCTGGACACAGTTCAGAAGATTCACAAGGAAAGAACTATATAAATAAAAAAGAGACACAACATTTTAGTCTCTGCTTTTGAATCGTTTCATTATCTACTCCAGAAGCGACAGAGTGGACAAACTAGAGCACAAAGCAGTGGTTGTTTCTGTGAAATCACTGAAATAAATGATTTATTTAAAACATTCTTGAATTAAACCATGAAAGTCAAAGTATGACCACAAGTATCTCCAGAAGGTCCTGTTCCTCCTCTAAGAGTGGAAACTGTGTCAGTTTGTGTGTAAATGTACGTTTTTGACCGACGTCATTTCTAGGGAGAAATTACTAATGTAGTAATTAAATATTTGTTTAGGGAGTCACGTGAGTACCCCAAGCAAGATGGCGGCTCGCTAGATAAACTCCTATCCACTCATTATATTATTTATGACGAAGTAGTTGACATTTCGTTGAAAAATGCTTTGAAAACGTCCATGACCTGGATATCATGTTTTGACTGTGTTACGATCCCGACAACATCTAAATATTTCAAGGAAGCAAACCGCATGTTGAGCAGCCGGACCGCAACTCCCACAGAGGTCAGGCAGATTTGAGCCCGCCTGAAAATGGTAAATGGACTGCATTTATATAGCGCTTTCAACAGACCCAAGCCATCCAAAGCGCTTTACACATTGCCTCACATTCACTCATTCACTCACTCATAGGAACTGGGGATTGAACCACCAACCTTCTGCTTTCTAGACAACCTACATGAACCACTGAGCCACTGCCGCCCCTGACTGAAGCTAAAGTGAGCCTGGAAAGGTTTTGACTGAAGTTACTGAGATGAGTACGACCCTTCAGGTAGTTGCAGCGGACACAAGGGCTATTACAGAGACAAGGACAGAGTTAACCATGAACTCCTGCTGGCCTGGAGGACGTGACAGAGGGGAAGGCGACAGACAAAGATGCTAAAGAAAAGAAGATCAACGTTCTGTAGCGCGGGAGTGCTGTGGAATCGAATGGGAGGATGCTAAGCTATCCGTGTTTCCTGACATGATGAGGGATCTGGCTGGAAAAGAAAGATGTTTCTGCATGCCAAGAAAGCGCTTCAACAGCTAAATGTGAGATACACCCTTGCTTTCCCCGCCATACTGAGATTCACTTGGAAAGGTAGAAACCGTAGCTTTAGCAGCACTGAGGACGTGGACCGTTTCATCAGCACATGCGCAATGATGAGACATAAAGGGACAACCTTATGAGACAGAGATGCTTACGGACGGTGAGGAACATATCACAGTCAACCATGGGTGGAAGTGAACCACTTTAGATGGTGTGCCGCCCGAGCAGCTGGACAGTGACACACATCTGCACGAGGGATGCCCCGCGGACCAGGAGATATTTTCTGTTGTTGCGTGTGATATTTGCAACAGTTTCATTGTTTTCATGTTTTGGTTTAAAGAACAGAGACTGGTCAGAGCTCCCAGGAGCATTCTATGTTACTTGGCTATGTTTGTTTTGTTTTTTGTAAATCTTTTATGAAAAAGGGTTGGTCATGACAAAGTTGACTATTTAGAATTCGTTATTATACTTGTTAGGTTACAATAGGTCTATATACACAACAGTGGCTTTGGTGTCCTTTTTTTATATGACAGTGCACTGTGGTTGGGAATTATAGAACATGCATGTCTTGGAACATGTGGGAATCCTATAAAAAGAGGCAAAGAATATATATTTGACACAAAAAAGTTGATATCGCATTTATCCAGGACACACATTTTAGGGGAAGAGGCTCTAAAATTGAAATATGGGTGGGTTGGACATGTATTTTATAGTTCCTTTCCCAGCCAGCGGACTGGCGCTGCTATTCTAGTGAACAAGAAACTCAATTTCATCCCGACTGGTGAGGTCAAAGACTGCAGAGGAGATAAACGCTATCACAGTGGGGGGGTGTAACATCTACGCACCAAATATAGGGGATCCTAGTTTTTTCTATGAAGTAAATAAGACTTTAGGGGAAATGGATGGTCAAATAACAATGGCCAGAGATTTGAATCAAGTTTGGGACGCTTTTAAAGACAAAAGTACATTTATTGACCAACCAGATCCTAAATTCATATAATGAGTGAAGATTATGGGTTAGTGACATCTGACGTCTGGTGAACCCACGCGAGATGGAGTTGATATGTTTCTGATCTCGAATACCATGACAAAGCATGTTACACACTGCAAAATAAATGCTACTGCCTTATCAGATCAAGCTGCCGCGGAGAGACATTGATATTAACTGTGACAGAGAGAGAAAAGACAGATGGAGATTAAACACTTCACTTCTATCTCATGAGGCCTTTAGTTTATCATTAAAAGAAGATGTTTTAATGAATTCTGGTAGTACTGATAGAAGATCAACTGAATGGGAGGAATCTAAGGCATACGTCAGACGGAAGATAATAGGCTATCCATCTAATTGGAAAAGGGAGGATCTGGACAGAATACACAAATTACATGACAAAATTAGGAATTATCAAAAATAATTATCCCAGTGTTTTTCAAATCAATTGTATGAAGATATTTGTAAACTTAAATTTGAACTCCAGGAAAGTTATAATAAAAAGGTAGAATACGCCCTATTTAGATTAGTGTAATGGGGAAGATGTAGGACTACAAATTACATGGACTACAAACCCCATGAGTCAACACACTATAAAAGGAAACCAAACTTGTTGGTGCTTCCTCTTTGTGGTTCCATGTGTTAGGCTTGATAAACCTCACAGCTTCTCGTGCTTGTGTGATGGCAGATGACAAGACCAGTTGAGCAATGAGCAGCATAGAACTGCACTGTGAAGGTAAGGGTTGTGATTTATGAAGAATATAGTAAGTTTATCTAGTTTTAACATTTGTATTTGCTTTGTTTTTGTGTCCTTAGGGGAATCGTGTTGACTGGTGAGATATTTCAGAACAGGTACTTCTATTAACTGAATTTACACAACGGGGAGATTTGGTTTTAAGCTTTTTATATTGTAATTTGTATGTTTTATGTTTAATAGTTTTAAGTGTTTAAATTCTTGAAAGTCTTTTATAGGGCAATCATGACTTGTATTTTGAAACAATGTGTATTGTTAAAAGCGCTATACAAATAAATTTGAATTGAATTGTATTTTCTTTGTTTTTTTACAGATGCATGATTGCTGTTTACTTTATTGAAAGCATTGGTGGCTTAATGTGTCTGAAGAGATGACTAATGTTGACCGGTGTCTGTGTATTGAAGTGGCAAAGTGATTTGGTTTTTTTGTTTTTTTTTTACCTGGGGTTGCCCTTTTCTTATATATGGTTTACTCTAAGGACGGTGGAGCAGTTTGTAGTGGTTTGATTTGATTTACTTTTGCTTTGGAGTTTGGAGTGAAATTGTGTTTTATTTGTGATTGAGTGTGCACTTATTTGCAGAGTTATTTCCATTGGATAGGATTGGGAACCCTGTCTGTAATGTTTTTTTGTTTGCTTTGATTCTTTGCCATTTCTGATTACTTGTATAATAAACCTTATTATATTTGCAAAGAAACACACTGGTTGCTGCCCTTTTTGAGTTCTCATCTCTTGTTAGATGATGGGGCTAAATTAGGAACTACTTTCTATGAGGAATGGGAGAACTGGTAAACTGCTAGCTGGACAGTTAGCGCAAAATAATAGGGAATTGTACACTACAGATATTAACCTTAAGCAAGAACAATTGCTGAGTTTTTCTCCAAACTCAAAAGGCGTGAACTGAACTCAGAAGAGGTTGATTTGTTAGAGAACCCAATAACAGAACTTGAAGTCAAGAAAGCTGTTTCTATGCTGAATGGGAAGTCCTCAGGATGAGATGGGCTCCCTGTTGAATATTATATATAGAATGACTTGCACCCATTTTAACAGAAGTATATAATGAGGCATATGCTAGGGGATCTCTTCCCCTTAACTCTGCTCTATCTGCGATTCCTAAAACAGATAGATTCCACTGAACCCTCAAATTATCAACCAATAAGCCTGATTAATGTAGATTGTAAAATTGTTGCATTAGAGAAGGTGTTATCCAACATTTTAAACCCTGATCAAGTTGGATTTATGATGAATAGGTCCTCAACGGACAGCATGAGAAGGGTACTACACTTAATTTGGCTAAACGGAGAAGAAACGACCCAACCGTTGCACTCTCACTCGATGCAGGTTCATTGGGATTTGTTATTCACAATGTTGTAAAATTTTGGGTTTGGGCCATGTTTCATTAAGTGGGTCCAAACATTATACAAAACCCCTAACGCATGCGTGATTACTAACGGTAAAGTTTCTGGGGGTGTTTTTTCCTTATTGGGGAGACGCGTCAGGGATGCCTGCTGTCGCCACTATTGTTCAACATCACACTGGAACCATTGGCCATTGCTATCAGGGCTAAACATTCTAGGTGTACAGGGACGGGACAAAGAACACCCATTGTTTTTAATATGCCGATTAGATTTTGGCCTTGGTAAAAGATCCAGATAAGTCCTTACCTCATTTAATCCTATTCTAAAGTGTCTGGATATAAGATTAACTGGAAGTCTGAAGCTATGCCTATATCTGGAATATGTAACGCAAATATGGTAACTAAATTTGGCATTTGATGGATCCCAAGTGGGATAAAATATTTGGGAATCAAGATAAGCAGGGAGTTAGAAGAGATTCTGATGTTAAATTTGACGACACTTTTACAAAACCTAAGAAATAACCCGGACAAATGGGGAGAAATTCTGTTAACTTTATGGTGGAAGGGGAATATAATTAAGATGGTGGTCTCACCTAAGCTGGATCATGTGTTTATGATGCTACCACTTACAACACCACAGCTGATTTACAATCAATACGATATAATGGTAAAATGTTTCCTATGGAATGGGAAAAGGCCCAGGATAAAGCTTAAAGGGCCACTTCAGCGCTGGAAAGATGAACGTGTTAAACTGGGTCATTTATGTAGTAGAAATGTGAAATTATTTTAGAAGTCATGCCTTCTAGACTGAGAAAAGCCAGAAAATGTATTTTTGGCTTTAATGGATGAAAGCACTTGCTCCGCTGCCCTATGAGGCCACTCCCACCGGATACAGCTCTTGCCCACCATGGTTTTGATTTAGTAATAAAATCATTTAGTTCAGTTAGAGAACGGACACTACAATTAAAAACCGAACGTGTCCGCTCAATACAGCGTGAGCCGAGCGAGAGTCGCAGCACAAACGCAGCAGGAGATCTCATTCATCAGAGAGCGAGGAGCTGACGGACCACATGATCGCCGGACATTTGGGTTCACAGTGAAATGGAAAAGCGCCTGTTTAAGTGAGTTTGTCATTGTACCGTTTTGTTGTTGTGTTTTTCATCAACCACTGTCCATATTTTGGCCTTATATGTAGCATTTGTAAATATCTGTAATCTGTGTTTTGTATGATATTGTCATATACCAGATAAAAACGATGATAACCTGAATTATAAAAAACATATGTTTAGTTCTCACCAAAGCTCGCTCTATTTCGCTGTAGATCTTTAAACCGTTACGCTGCCTTACAAGGCATTGGCTTAGAGAACAGCGTAATATCATACAGGTACACATTCCTTTAATTGATTTTTAAATTAAGTAGTTAAAAAAAGATTGCTAAGTTTTAAATGATTATTAAACGGCAAGAACAAACTATGCAAAAGTGTCACTCCGTGTCTGAATTATATTAGTGGAGTAATGAAGGGGACGATTTCAGACACAGCCTTAGATCGGTGCTTCTCTATCCTCTCATCGACACTCCTCCGTCCTCCAGCCTGAGACCCGGAAACCCATCAAAGTCAGCCACCATCTCAGTTCTCTGCACCATGAGGAGGTGAGGAGTGAGGGGCGAAGGGCGAGAGCATTTTTTAGAGTGAGCAAGGCGTGAATAGAGTGAATAATTCTCTAAATGAGCTCATTTAAGACTAATGGCCATTGAGCACAGCTCGTAAAACTGAACAGGAACGTTTATTTCTTATATACACTAAACCACACATGAGAGCGTTTTGATTATTGATGTGTACCAACACAAACTGAAAGTTACATTTCATCATTTCTAACGCAACACGGTGGAGACCTGGGGTCCGTTCTTCGTACCTCGCTTAATACATCTGAGATGATTTGACAGATCCCAGATCGTTTCATCGTGATAACTGATCTCAGGCTAATTTGGTTCTTCAAACGAATTTGCGGATTGGATTTAAATATCTGGATTAAATGATCTAAGATCACTGCGCGTTCTTGTGTTCCCTGAAGAGGGCAGATTCATCGATACTCGAACCATGATCAGCAGTGCAGCGATTGGCTGGCGTCAAGACAGCAACGTAATGACATCATATAATTAAAAAAGCCACCTGGCAAAAAACTTGGCAAATTACACAAAAAAAAAACAGAATTTCTGGACCTTCATAAGGAAACAGCTAAACGACCAAACCAACATAAAAGTTATTGATCAATGATACATTTTTTTTTAACATGATTACCAATTATTTATATTCACGATTTTATACAGTACTTGTACACCCTTTAAATTTTTATCTCAATGTTGTAATTACATTTTTTATTCAATTTGAAGCAGATTTGTAACGTGACAGCATTAAAGTTTCTTAAAGGTCAAGATCAAATTCTCTGCATCTCCAAGTGGCTGTGTCTATAGTATTATACACAACATTATAATATTATATACATTCTCATGAACATATACAATTTAAAATTTGTATATTATTATTATTATTTAAAATGATTATTATTGCCCCTGGTTCAGTAATAAACTCTTGTAATAAAGTAGCAGTGGCTGGGACAGATTTTAAGTATCACCTCAAGATGCAATCTAATCCTGTTTACATGAAATAAGCCACTCGAGCAGGTTTAAGCTTATGGACATGTTGCTATGACAGCAAGTCCAGGATGAGCTTCGAAGAACCAAATAATCCAAGATCATGCCAAATCGTCAACAATCAAATCCAGCTAACTGAGTTAGCGAGGTACGAAGAACGGACCCCTGGACTGGAGTTATTACTTTAGCAAGACTTTACAATTACATCCCAGCAGATCACTGACTTCCCATCCCAGCAGATCACTGACCTCCCATCCCAGCAGATCACTGACCTCCCATCCCAGCAGATCACTGACCTCCCATCCCAGCAGATCACTGACCTCCCATCCCAGCAGATCACTGACCTCCCATCCCAGCAGATCACTGACCTCTCATCCCAGCAGATCACTGACCTCCCATCCCAGCAGATCACTGACCTCCCATCCCAGCAGATCACTGACCTCCAATCCCAGCAGATCACTGACCTCCAATCCCAGCAGATCACTGACCCCCAATCCCAGTAGATCACTGACCTCCAATCCCAGCAGATCACTGACCTCCCATCCCAGCAGATCACTGACCTCCAATCCCAGCAGATCACTGACCTCCCATCCCAGCAGATCACTGACCTCCAATCCCAGCAGATCACTGACCTCCCAGCAGATCACTGACCTCCCATCCCAGCAGATCACTGACCTCCCATCCCAGCAAATCACTGACCTCTCATCCCAGCAGATCACTGACCTCCAATCCCAGCAGATCACTGTTCTCACATCCCAGCAGATCACTGACCTCCAATCCCAGCAGATCACTGACCTCCAATCCCAGCAGATCACTGACCTCTCATCCCAGCAGATCACTGACCTCTCATCCCACCAGATCACTGACCTCCAATCCCAGCAGATCACTGACCTCCCATCCCAGCAGATCACTGACCTCTCATCCCAGCAGATCACTGACCTCACATCCCAGCAGATCACTGACCTCACATCCCAGCAGATCACTGACCTCCAATCCCAGCAGATCACTGACTTCCCATCCCAGCAGATCACTGACCTCCCATCCCAGCAGATCACTGACTTCCCATCCCACCAGATCACTGACTTCCCATCCCAGCAGATCACTGACTTCCCATCCCAGCAGATCACTGACCTCTCATCCCAGCAGATCACTGACCTCTCATCCCAGCAGATCACTGACTTCCCATCCCAGCAGATCACTGACCTCTCATCCCAGCAGATCACTGACCTCTCATCCCAGCAGATCACTGACCTCTCATCCCAGCAGATCACTGACCTCACATCCCAGCAGATCACTGACCTCACATCCCAGCAGATCACTGACCTCACATCCCACCAGATCACTGACCTCCAATCCCAGCAGATCACTGACCTCCCATCCCAGCAGATCACTGACCTCTCACCCCAGCAGATCACTGACCTCTCATCCCAGCAGATCACTGACCTCACATCCCAGCAGATCACTGACCTCACATCCCACATCCCAGCAGATCACTGACCTCTCATCCCAGCAGATCACTGACCTCCCATCCCAGCAGATCACTGACCTCCCATCCCAGCAGATCACTGACTTCCCATCCCAGCAGATCACTGACCTCCCATCCCAGCAGATCACTGACTTCCCATCCCACCAGATCACTGACTTCCCATCCCAGCAGATCACTGACTTCCCATCCCAGCAGATCACTGACCTCTCATCCCAGCAGATCACTGACCTCTCATCCCAGCAGATCACTTACTTCCCATCCCAGCAGATCACTGACCTCTCATCCCAGCAGATCACTGACCTCCCATCCCAGCAGATCACTGACTTCCCATCCCAGCAGATCACTGACCTCCCATCCCAGCAGATCACTGACCTCTCATCCCAGCAGATCACTGACCTCTCATCCCAGTAGATCACTGACCTCCCATCCCAGCAGATCACTGACCTCTCATCCCAGCAGATCACTGACCTCTCATCCCAGCAGATCACTGACCTCACATCCCAGCAGATCACTGACCTCCAATCCCAGCAGATCACTGTTCTCACATCCCAGCAGATCACTGACCTCTCATCCCAGCAGATCACTGACCTCCCATCCCAGCAGATCACTGACCTCCCATCCCAGCAGATCACTGACCTCTCATCCCAGCAGATCACTGACCTCTCATCCCAGCAGATCACTGACCTCACATCCCAGCAGATCACTGACCTCCAATCCCAGCACATCACTGTTCTCACATCCCAGCAGATCACTGACCTCCAATCCAAGCAGATCACTGACCTCCAATCCCAGCAGATCACTGACCTCCAATCCCAGCAGATCACTGACCTCCCATCCCAGCAGATCACTGACCTCCAATCCCAGCAGATCACTGACCTCTCACCCCAGCAGATCACTGACCTCTCATCCCAGCAGATCACTGACCTCACATCCCACCAGATCACTGACCTCTCATCCCAGCAGATCACTGACCTCTCATCCCAGCAGATCACTGACTTCCCATCCCAGCAGATCACTGACCTCCCATCCCAGCAGATCACTGACCTCCCATCCCAGCAGATCACTGACTTCCCATCCCAGCAGATCACTGACCTCCCATCCCAGCAGATCACTGACCTCCAATCCCAGCAGATCACTGACTTCCCATCCCAGCAGATCACTGACTTCCCATCCCAGCAGATCACTGACCTCTCATCCCAGCAGATCACTGACCTCCCATCCCAGCAGATCACTGACTTCCCATCCCAGCAGATCACTGACCTCCCATCCCAGCAGATCACTGACCTCTCATCCCAGCAGATCACTGACCTCTCATCCCAGCAGATCACTGACCTCCCATCGCAGCAGATCACTGACCTCCAATCCCAGCAGATCACTGACCTCACATCCCAGCAGATCACTGACCTCCAATCCCAGCAGATCACTGTTCTCACATCCCAGCAGATCACTGACCTCCAATCCCAGCAGATCATTGACCTCCAATCCCAGCAGATCACTGACCTCCAATCCTAGCAGATCACTGACCTCCCATCCCAGCAGATCACTGACCTCCAATCCCAGCAGATCACTGACCTCTCACACCAGCAGATCACTGACCTCTCATCCCAGCAGATCACTAACCTCACATCCCAGCAGATAACTGACCTCACATCCCACCAGATCACTGACCTCTCATCCCAGCAGATCACTGACCTCTCATCCCAGCAGATCACTGACTTCCCATCCCAGCAGATCACTGACCTCCCATCCCAGCAGATCACTGACCTCCCATCCCAGCAGATCACTGACTTCCCATCCCAGCAGATCACTGACCTCCCATCCCAGCAGATCACTGACTTCCCATCCCAGCAGATCACTGACTTCCCATCCCAGCAGATCACTGACTTCCCATCCCAGCAGATCACTGACCTCTCATCCCAGCAGATCACTGACTTCCCATCCCAGCAGATCACTGACCTCTCATCCCAGCAGATCACTGACCTCCCATCCCAGCAGATCACTGACTTCCCATCCCAGCAGATCACTGACCTCCCATCCCAGCAGATCACTGACTTCCCATCCCAGCAGATCACTGACTTCCCATCCCAGCAGATCACTGACTTCCCATCCCAGCAGATCACTGACCTCTCATCCCAGCAGATCACTGACCTCCCATCCCAGCAGATCACTGACTTCCCATCCCAGCAGATCACTGACCTCCCATCCCAGCAGATCACTGACCTCTCATCCCAGCAGATCACTGACCTCTCATCCCAGCAGATCACTGACCTCCCATCCCAGCAGATCACTGACCTCCAATCCCAGCAGATCACTGACGTCACATCCCAGCAGATCACTGACCTCCAATCCCAGCAGATCACTGTTCTCACATCCCAGCAGATCACTGACCTCCAATCCCAGCAGATCACTGACCTCCAATCCCAGCAGATCACTGACCTCCAATCCCAGCAGATCACTGACCTCTCACACCAGCAGATCACTGACCTCTCATCCCAGCAGATCACTGACCTCACATCCCAGCAGATAACTGACCTCACATCCCACCAGATCACTGACCTCTCATCCCAGCAGATCACTGACCTCTCATCCCAGCAGATCACTGACTTCCCATCCCAGCAGATCACTGACCTCCCATCCCAGCAGATCACTGACCTCCCATCCCAGCAGATCACTGACTTCCCATCCCAGCAGATCACTGACCTCCCATCCCAGCAGATCACTGACTTCCCATCCCAGCAGATCACTGACTTCCCATCCCAGCAGATCACTGACTTCCCATCCCAGCAGATCACCTACCTCTCATCCCAGCAGATCACTGACTTCCCATCCCAGCAGATCACTGACCTCTCATCCCAGCAGATCACTGACCTCTCATCCCAGCAGATCACTGACTTCCCATCCCAGCAGATCACTGACTTCCCATCCCAGCAGATCACTGACTTCCCATCCCAGCAGATCACTGACCTCCCATCCCAGCAGATCACTGACCTCCAATCCCAGCAGATCACTGACCTCTCACCCCAGCAGATCACTGACCTCTCATCCCAGCAGATCACTGACCTCACATCCCAGCAGATAACTGACCTCACATCCCACCAGATCACTGACCTCTCATCCCAGCAGATCACTGACCTCTCATCCCAGCAGATCACTGACTTCCCATCCCAGCAGATCACTGACCTCCCATCCCAGCAGATCACTGACCTCCCATCCCAGCAGATCACTGACTTCCCATCCCAGCAGATCACTGACCTCCCATCCCAGCAGATCACTGACTTCCCATCCCAGCAGATCACTGACCTCCCATCCCAGCAGATCACTGACTTCCCATCCCAGCAGATCACTGACCTCTCATCCCAGCAGATCACTGACCTCTCATCCCAGCAGATCACTGACTTCCCATCCCAGCAGATCACTGACCTCTCATCCCAGCAGATCACTGACCTCTCATCCCAGCAGATCACTGACCTCTCATCCCAGCAGATCACTGACCTCACATCCCAGCAGATCACTGACCTCACATCCCAGCAGATCACTGACCTCCCATCCCAGCAGATCACTGACCTCCAATCCCAGCAGATCATTGACCTCTCACCCCAGCAGATCACTGACCTCTCATCCCAGCAGATCACTGACCTCACATCCCAGCAGATCACTGACCTCGCATCCCACCAGATCACTGACCTCTCATCCCAGCAGATCACTGACCTCTCATCCCAGCAGATCACTGACTTCCCATCCCAGCAGATCACTGACCTCCCATCCCAGCAGATCACTGACTTCCCATCCCAGCAGATCACTGACCTCCCATCCCAGCAGATCACTGACTTCCCATCCCACCAGATCACTGACTTCCCATCCCAGCAGATCACTGACCTCTCATCCCAGCAGATCACTGACTTCCCATCCCAGCAGATCACTGACCTCCCATCCCAGCAGATCACTGACTTCCCATCCCAGCAGATCACTGACCTCCCATCCCAGCAGATCACTGACCTCTCATCCCAGCAGATCATTGACTTCCCATCCCAGCAGATCACTGACCTCCCATCCCAGCAGATCACTGACCTCCAATCCCAGCAGATCACTGACCTCCCATCCCAGCAGATCACTGACCTCCCATCCCAGCAGATCACTGACCTCCCATCCCAGCAGATCACTGACCTCTCATCCCAGCAGATCACTGACCTCTCATCCCAGCAGATCACTGACCTCACATCCCAGCAGATCACTGACCTCCAATCCCAGCACATCACTGTTCTCACATCCCAGCAGATCACTGACCTCCAATCCAAGCAGATCACTGACCTCCAATCCCAGCAGATCACTGACCTCCAATCCCAGCAGATCACTGACCTCCCATCCCAGCAGATCACTGACCTCCAATCCCAGCAGATCACTGACCTCTCACCCCAGCAGATCACTGACCTCTCATCCCAGCAGATCACTGACCTCACATCCCACCAGATCACTGACCTCTCATCCCAGCAGATCACTGACCTCTCATCCCAGCAGATCACTGACTTCCCATCCCAGCAGATCACTGACCTCCCATCCCAGCAGATCACTGACCTCCCATCCCAGCAGATCACTGACTTCCCATCCCAGCAGATCACTGACCTCCCATCCCAGCAGATCACTGACCTCCAATCCCAGCAGATCACTGACTTCCCATCCCAGCAGATCACTGACTTCCCATCCCAGCAGATCACTGACCTCTCATCCCAGCAGATCACTGACCTCCCATCCCAGCAGATCACTGACTTCCCATCCCAGCAGATCACTGACCTCCCATCCCAGCAGATCACTGACCTCTCATCCCAGCAGATCACTGACCTCTCATCCCAGCAGATCACTGACCTCCCATCGCAGCAGATCACTGACCTCCAATCCCAGCAGATCACTGACCTCACATCCCAGCAGATCACTGACCTCCAATCCCAGCAGATCACTGTTCTCACATCCCAGCAGATCACTGACCTCCAATCCCAGCAGATCATTGACCTCCAATCCCAGCAGATCACTGACCTCCAATCCCAGCAGATCACTGACCTCCCATCCCAGCAGATCACTGACCTCCAATCCCAGCAGATCACTGACCTCTCACACCAGCAGATCACTGACCTCTCATCCCAGCAGATCACTGACCTCACATCCCAGCAGATAACTGACCTCACATCCCACCAGATCACTGACCTCTCATCCCAGCAGATCACTGACCTCTCATCCCAGCAGATCACTGACTTCCCATCCCAGCAGATCACTGACCTCCCATCCCAGCAGATCACTGACCTCCCATCCCAGCAGATCACTGACTTCCCATCCCAGCAGATCACTGACCTCCCATCCCAGCAGATCACTGACTTCCCATCCCAGCAGATCACTGACTTCCCATCCCAGCAGATCACTGACTTCCCATCCCAGCAGATCACTGACCTCTCATCCCAGCAGATCACTGACTTCCCATCCCAGCAGATCACTGACCTCTCATCCCAGCAGATCACTGACCTCCCATCCCAGCAGATCACTGACTTCCCATCCCAGCAGATCACTGACCTCCCATCCCAGCAGATCACTGACTTCCCATCCCAGCAGATCACTGACTTCCCATCCCAGCAGATCACTGACTTCCCATCCCAGCAGATCACTGACCTCTCATCCCAGCAGATCACTGACCTCCCATCCCAGCAGATCACTGACTTCCCATCCCAGCAGATCACTGACCTCCCATCCCAGCAGATCACTGACCTCTCATCCCAGCAGATCACTGACCTCTCATCCCAGCAGATCACTGACCTCCCATCCCAGCAGATCACTGACCTCCAATCCCAGCAGATCACTGACGTCACATCCCAGCAGATCACTGACCTCCAATCCCAGCAGATCACTGTTCTCACATCCCAGCAGATCACTGACCTCCAATCCCAGCAGATCACTGACCTCCAATCCCAGCAGATCACTGACCTCCAATCCCAGCAGATCACTGACCTCTCACACCAGCAGATCACTGACCTCTCATCCCAGCAGATCACTGACCTCACATCCCAGCAGATAACTGACCTCACATCCCACCAGATCACTGACCTCTCATCCCAGCAGATCACTGACCTCTCATCCCAGCAGATCACTGACTTCCCATCCCAGCAGATCACTGACCTCCCATCCCAGCAGATCACTGACCTCCCATCCCAGCAGATCACTGACTTCCCATCCCAGCAGATCACTGACCTCCCATCCCAGCAGATCACTGACTTCCCATCCCAGCAGATCACTGACTTCCCATCCCAGCAGATCACTGACTTCCCATCCCAGCAGATCACCTACCTCTCATCCCAGCAGATCACTGACTTCCCATCCCAGCAGATCACTGACCTCTCATCCCAGCAGATCACTGACCTCTCATCCCAGCAGATCACTGACTTCCCATCCCAGCAGATCACTGACTTCCCATCCCAGCAGATCACTGACTTCCCATCCCAGCAGATCACTGACCTCCCATCCCAGCAGATCACTGACCTCCAATCCCAGCAGATCACTGACCTCTCACCCCAGCAGATCACTGACCTCTCATCCCAGCAGATCACTGACCTCACATCCCAGCAGATAACTGACCTCACATCCCACCAGATCACTGACCTCTCATCCCAGCAGATCACTGACCTCTCATCCCAGCAGATCACTGACTTCCCATCCCAGCAGATCACTGACCTCCCATCCCAGCAGATCACTGACCTCCCATCCCAGCAGATCACTGACTTCCCATCCCAGCAGATCACTGACCTCCCATCCCAGCAGATCACTGACTTCCCATCCCAGCAGATCACTGACTTCCCATCCCAGCAGATCACTGACCTCTCATCCCAGCAGATCACTGACCTCTCATCCCAGCAGATCACTGACTTCCCATCCCAGCAGATCACTGACCTCTCATCCCAGCAGATCACTGACCTCTCATCCCAGCAGATCACTGACCTCTCATCCCAGCAGATCACTGACTTCCCATCCCAGCAGATCACTGACTTCCCATCCCAGCAGATCACTGACTTCCCATCCCAGCAGATCACTGACCTCCCATCCCAGCAGATCACTGACCTCCAATCCCAGCAGATCACTGACCTCTCACCCCAGCAGATCACTGACCTCTCATCCCAGCAGATCACTGACCTCACATCCCAGCAGATAACTGACCTCACATCCCACCAGATCACTGACCTCTCATCCCAGCAGATCACTGACCTCTCATCCCAGCAGATCACTGACTTCCCATCCCAGCAGATCACTGACCTCCCATCCCAGCAGATCACTGACCTCCCATCCCAGCAGATCACTGACTTCCCATCCCAGCAGATCACTGACCTCCCATCCCAGCAGATCACTGACTTCCCATCCCAGCAGATCACTCATCCCAGCAGATCACTGACCTCACATCCCAGCAGATAACTGACCTCACATCCCACCAGATCACTGACCTCTCATCCCAGCAGATCACTGACCTCTCATCCCAGCAGATCACTGACTTCCCATCCCAGCAGATCACTGACCTCCCATCCCAGCAGATCACTGACCTCCCATCCCAGCAGATCACTGACTTCCCATCCCAGCAGATCACTGACCTCCCATCCCAGCAGATCACTGACTTCCCATCCCAGCAGATCACTGACTTCCCATCCCAGCAGATCACTGACCTCTCATCCCAGCAGATCACTGACCTCTCATCCCAGCAGATCACTGACTTCCCATCCCAGCAGATCACTGACCTCTCATCCCAGCAGATCACTGACCTCTCATCCCAGCAGATCACTGACCTCTCATCCCAGCAGATCACTGACCTCACATCCCAGCAGATCACTGACCTCACATCCCAGCAGATCACTGACCTCCCATCCCAGCAGATCACTGACCTCCAATCCCAGCAGATCATTGACCTCTCACCCCAGCAGATCACTGACCTCTCATCCCAGCAGATCACTGACCTCACATCCCAGCAGATCACTGACCTCACATCCCACCAGATCACTGACCTCTCATCCCAGCAGATCACTGACCTCTCATCCCAGCAGATCACTGACTTCCCATCCCAGCAGATCACTGACCTCCCATCCCAGCAGATCACTGACTTCCCATCCCAGCAGATCACTGACCTCCCATCCCAGCAGATCACTGACTTCCCATCCCACCAGATCACTGACTTCCCATCCCAGAAGATCACTGACCTCTCATCCCAGCAGATCACTGACTTCCCATCCCAGCAGATCACTGACCTCCCATCCCAGCAGATCACTGACTTCCCATCCCAGCAGATCACTGACCTCCCATCCCAGCAGATCACTGACCTCTCATCCCAGCAGATCATTGACTTCCCATCCCAGCAGATCACTGACCTCCCATCCCAGCAGATCACTGACCTCCAATCCCAGCAGAACACTGACCTCCCATCCCAGCAGATCACTGACCTCCCATCCCAGCAGATCACTGACCTCCCATCCCAGCAGATCACTGACCTCTCATCCCAGTAGATCACTGACCTCTCTTCCCAGCAGATCACTGACTTCCCATCCCAGCAGATCACTGACCTCTCATCCCAGTAGATCACTGACCTCTCTTCCCAGCAGATCACTGACTTCCCATCCCAGCAGATCACTGACCTCTCTTCCCAGCAGATCACTGACCTCACATCCCAGCAGATCACTGACCTCTCATCCCAGCAGATCACTGACTTCACATCCCAGCAGATCACTGACCTCTCATCCCAGCAGATCACTGACCTCTCATCCCAGCAGATCACTGACCTCTCATCCCAGCAGATCACTGACCGCTCATCCCAGTAGATCACTGACCTATTCACAGTAAAGACACTTTGTGTGCTCGTCTCTAAATGGCCACAGACACAGACCAGAGGATAAGAGGAGCAGTGGTGTGGTTGTACTGCAGATAACTATGATTTTGAAAACTGTATTTTCAAGAGGTTTGTCAGTTCTCTGGTTTTGACAGGACGGCGGTGAGTGTTTAATGAAGAGTGTAATCTGGTAATGGGCAGAAGCCTAGCTGATTGTATTTTGATTGACCTCTTAATGCTACCTAACAGGTAAAAGAGCTGTGTGTGTGTGTGTGTGTGTGTGTGTGTGTGTGTGTGTGTGTGTGTGTGTGTGTGTGTGTGTGTGTATGTGTGTGTGTTTATATTACATCCTGGGGACCAAATGTCTCCACAAGGATAGTAAAACCTGAGACCACTTACACCAGCCAGCGGCCCCCACAATGTAAATGGATTCATAAACATACTAAACGATGTTTTTTTTGAAAATTTAAAAATGCAGAATGTCTTCTGTGATGGGCAGGTTTAGGGGCAGGGTCAGTGTGTGTGTGTGGGTGTGTGTGATGGGTAGGTTTAGGGACAGGGGCAGGGGCAGGGGCAGTGTGTGTGTGGGTGTGTGTGATGGGCAAGTTTAGGGGCAGGGGCAGTATGTGTGTGTGTGGGGGGGGGGTGTGATGGGTAGGTTTAGGGGCAGGGGCAGTGTGTGTGTGTGTGTGTGTGTTTGTGTGTGTTTGTGTGTGTGTGTGTGTGTGTGTGTGTGTGTGTGTGTGTGTGTGTGTGTGTGTGTGTGTGTGTGTGTGTGTGTGTGTGTGTGTGTGTGTGTGTGTGTGCTGTCTAAAGTACAACATCTGTTCTCCAATGTTCATATCCAGCAGAAAAGTAAGACAGTGAGCTTAGTGAGAAAGTGGTTTGGACTTAACACGCATAGCACCTATGATGTTATTTTTCACCCCCAATGGGAAGGAGGGTTGGGAGCACCAAATGTGATCTGGATCTACACCAGCATGCGGATTTCCCACCTTCTGAACATTCTGGACAATGATGACAGAGACGTCAGGGAGTTGGCTTGATCCTCCCTGTTCCTGGACCTCAGGAGACGTAAGGTGCCGTTGGCCAGGGACTCAGAGCCTCATTTCCTTGGTTTCAAAAGGAAACCAAGTGGGAAACTGGACACCCATTCAGCTGGCTTTGGTGTCTGGTCAGACAGGCCGGACCTGAACGACCTTTGTGTCCGAACTGGAGTAGCACTGGAGTGGCACTGGAGTGGCACTGGAGTGGCACTGGAGTAGCACTGGAGTAGCACTGGAGTGGGCGCGGTCTGACTCTGGGACTGTGAGGGTCTCAGAGGATATCATCACTGACCCCCTGATCTATGTCAAGGCAACAGCCACATATGGTGGCCACAGCTACCCGCTAACATCTACAGGTGCCCGGCGAACTCTCCTGGACCAACAAACATTATCACCAAAAACAGCACTAGACTGGACTGAGCCTTCAGGGGAAACTGGCCTGTCTCTCCTGTGCTGATCACTCTCTCTCTCACTCTCTCTCTCTCTCTCTCTCTCCTGTGCTGATCACTCTGTCTCTCACTCTCTCTCTCTCTCTCTCCTGTGCTGATCACTCTGTTTCTCACTCTCTCTCTCTCTCCTGTGCTGATCACTCTGTCTCTCACTCTCTCTCTCTCTCTCTCTCTCCTGTGCTGATCACTCTGATCACTTTTCTTTTTGAGTTTTTTTGTATCTGAGGTGTATTGAGAAGTGAAACAAGGTTTCATTGAGGGGTTTCGGGTGTCTGCAACCAGTGTATCACTGGAAGCATGGCAGCCCAAACCACAAACACCTGTCTAGATTCTCTCACACGGCGCCACGGAGTGAAATTGGTGTCCGCGGTGAATGTGGAGGAGTGTATTCTGGCCGTTGGAGATGTTGTTGGCCATGAGTGTGTTTTAGCAGCATCAAGGATGAATAACGCTATGGTTTTGTTTTTGAATTCGGTTGAGAAAGCAAACGAAGTAGTAGAGAAAGGAGTAGTAATTAGCGGTTTGTTTACCCCAGTGCTCCCCCTTTCTACCCCCGCGAAGAAAGTCACTTTGTCTAACGTTCCACCGTTTATAAAGGACGAAATGTTAACAAAAGAACTGTCACGTTTTGGAAAGGTAGTGAGTCCTATGAAAAAGATTGCTCTCGGGAGTAAGTCAGGTTTGATTAAGCATGTAGTATCTTTCAGGAGATTTATTTATATGATTCTGAAGGATAACCGGTCTGAACTTAATCTCAATTTGAAATTCAGGGTTGATGACTTTGATTACACTGTCTTTGTCTCTACGGATATGATGAAGTGCTTTGCGTGCGGCAAAACTGGCCATTTAGTGCGTGCGTGTCCCGACAGTAATGGCACGAACACGCAAGAGGAGTCCGCTGCTAACGGTGTGCAGGTCAGGGATGGAGGAACAGATAATGTTCCTGAACAAACTCAAACTGAGCCTAAGCCATCCACTAGTGGCTTAACTGATGTAAGTCTTCCTTTACAGACATAAGAGGTGAATCAGACCATGCCTGGGAATAATGGGCAGAATGATTTAGTTGTCCCTGTTATTGTCAGAGATGAGTCTAGGTCTGTTGAGGGTATGGATGTTTCACATGTCACTGTAGTGTCTGACACAAAGTCTCCTTCAGAGAGTGTTTGCCTAAGTGATAATTTAATGATGGATGTAGAGCAGGCTGTTTTCAAAACACCCTTAAAGAGGAAAAAGAATGACAAAGTTTCAGAATCAAAACAAGCTAGAAAAACAGAAAATGAAAAGGAATCTGATGTGGATGATATTGGCAATGAGAGTGATTTTTCTGATTCTGGTGCGTCAAATTGTTCTCAGAGTGAATGGACATGTCAAGATTATGACAGTGATGAAATCAGGAAGTTTTTAAAAATGACAAAAAATCTGAGGGGTGTACAGGTAGCTGACTATTTTCCAGACATTAAACGTTTTGTAGAAAACACTAGGACTTTCATGAGTGAGGGGTGTTTCTCAAATAAGGAAGTGTATCGTTTGAAAAAAATTGTCATCAAACTTCAACAACTGAATAATTAATGGCAGTAAACTGGCCTAAATTACTAGCCCATATTGGCTGCTTTTTTCTTTATGGTTTATTTTTTCTTTTTCATATGGTTGACATTCGCATTGCATCCCTGAATGTAAATGGAGCTAGGGATTGTATAAAACGGGTTGCTCTATATGAAACTATGAATCAGAAGAAAATTGATGTTTTATTTGTGCAGGAAACACACAGTGATATAACAAATTCTATTGAATGGACTAAAGAATTTAAAGGTCTCTCTTTTTTAAGTCATAAAACCTCACTTAGTGGAGGTGTTGCCATTTTATTTGCAAGTAGTTTTTCTCCTTTTTCTTGTGATATGGAAGAGGTTGTAAAAGGCAGACTGCTAAAGATTCGAGCCCAGTTTGAGAACCATACCTTTGTTTTTATTTGTGTGTATGCACCAACCCTAGCAGCAGAAAGAATGGTTTTTTTAGATACTCTCTGTGAAACTTTGTATAAATGTAATTCTGAAGAACATTTATTTCTAGGTGGAGACTTTAATTGTGTCGAAAGTAATATGGACAGAAATCATGTAGAACCACATTTACTTTCTCGTAAACGACTAATTCAAATTATTGAAACAAATGATTTATGTGATGTATGGAGGAGTCTAAATGGCTTATTGGCATTTTAATACAAATTTACTAAGTGATGCACATTTTAAAGATACTTTTAATTTTTTTTGGGACAATTTTAGGAATGAAAAAGATCAGTTTCAGTCTTTACAAAAAAGGTGGGAGTTTGGTAAAATACAAATTAAGCAATTATGTCAACAGTACACTTACAATGTCACAAAAGATATGATTAAATCTATAAAAATTTTAGAAGATGAAATTCTGAATTTTCAAGAAGTGGCACAGTTAAGTGGAAGTCAAACATTTATTGAATCCCTTTTTTAAAAAAAATCTGTGTTGTCTGATATACAAAGAGTGAAAGCACAGGGGGCTCTAGTTCGATCTCGTTTTAAAGATATAGACCAGATGGATATACCATCAAAATTCTTCTTTAGTCTGGAAAAAAAGAACGGTCAAAAACGCTTTATACATTCCTTATTTTCTGAAACCGGTTCTCTTTTATCAGATC
>JARQWZ010005222.1:7500-83773 GCA_033150135.1 Gobio occitaniae | reverse complement strand
GGATGTGGATGAGGGTTTGGAAAGAGTGATATGTGAAAAAATGAACAGTTAAAATAAGTTACAATACACATGGAAGAGAGACAGGGTATGAGTTAAGAGGGACATGTAAAGACATCGAGAGGTGGTGTAATTATTCTCTCTCTCTCTCTCTCTCTCTGTATGTGTGTGTGTGTGTGTGTGTTTGTGTGTGTGTGTGTGTGTGTGTGTGTGTGAATAATTAAACCGAGGGCCCATGGGGAAGTGGTTGAGGGTGTTTGCGTTTGGCTAACGCTGCTTTTCCCCCACTGCTACTGTCACACTGCCAGAGTAATTTCACACTGCTTTCCCCTCTCTTCCTCTCTCGCTCTTTCTCTCTCTCTGTTACTTTCTGTGTCCTTCATAAACTGTGTTCTGCAGTCTACCTGCTGAGAGCGCTCACATCTCCTTCATGTCTTCCGCTTTTGTTTTCACTTGACTTTTCCCATCAAACAGGATTTCAGAGTTCAAAACTGATCTGCACTGTTTATTCTCCCTTTTATGTGCTCATAGTTGCATCAGTCAGCATGCAAATTCTTGTTCTGTGGAAGATAAATATATTGATTGCTGATTTCTGTTTCTCGGAAGAGAGAAGGATAGAAAGAGAGAGACCGCCGTTTCGAAAGATTGTGTCAGATTTGAGAGGCAAAATTGAACCTCCTTACGCTGACTTGTTCCAAGAATTCTTGCATTTCGATCTCAAATTTTACATCACTTTTTCATCATAACATCTACTTGGAATGTAATTCTCACCTTAGAATTGTACCAGTTAAAAGTTTAAAAGTTTTTTTTCCCCAGAAAAATCAGAAATATCGTTTACCTTGAAATTACTCGTAAAGGGGTCATGAACTGCGTTTTTTTGTTTTGTTTTATGATGTTTCCTGGGGTGCACTATAATGTTAGAATGCTTTTTACATCGAAAAATGTGGACCCACTTTATATTAGGTGGCCTTAACTACTATGAACTAACATTTTAATTAATAATTTGATACAATGCACTTATTGTGTACATACATGTTTTAACATTGTACTTACATTTAAAAAAAATACCTGCATGTAATTACATCTGTAATTAATTTCTGTAGTTACATTGTTAATTACACAGTTGACACTTCCCTTACACCTAACCCTACCCTTAAAATTACCCATACCACCACACTTGTCCCTAACCTTACCCGTATCCCACCTAAATATCAGCAAAGGTGTTTTGCAATACACTTTGAACACAGTAAGTACATTTTACTTATTTTTTGATGTAAGTATATAGTAGTTAAGGCCACCTAATATAAAGTGGGGCCAAACATTTTCATAATTTATAAATAAAAGACTTCAGTGTAAACACCCACTGTTGTGATTTGCTAACGTCTTTGCATATGAAATAGTATTACTCCCTCTTTTAGCTTGTTTTTACAATTACAGCTCTCATGGTTAACTAATCCTGAAAAGTGTTGCATTACATTTAGATCTATGTCATTATATTTAGATCTATGTCATTATATTAAGATTGTGGCATGATAGGTTGCAGTGATGATTATTGTAGCCGATCACACACATGCTGAGCGCATGAAAGCAGCGATCTCATCATTGCAACTCAGTTTCTGTACACTAACGAATGTTCCCTTTCGTTCAGTCACTACAACGTACGTTAGTGACTAACAAATGGGGGTTTCGCTTAGAAGCCAATCATTTTCGAGTATTCAACAGCGCCCAATGGCAGTGCCAATGCCATGGGCATGCGGAATTTGCATGCGTAACTCCGCCCCACCTCGTGGGTATATAAGGAAGTACGCTGGCAACATCGCATTATGTTTCTGCTTTGGAGCCAAGAGGATCTCTTCACTCCTTCAAGCCTGATCTGAGTCTTCGACAGCTTTTCGAGACGAACAGCTTTCCAGAGGCGTTGGTGTTACGGCGCGTTCCAGTGATCATCATACTGCCTGCCTGCTGATCTGCGCAGTGGTCCGCTAGACAGCTGGTGTGTGGTCCCTGGGCGCTTCGGCGTTCTCTGCGAAGCTTCCTCTCCTAAAAGAGCTTACACGTGACGCGTCCTTTTCAGGATGTCTCGTCCGTGTACTTCTGGGTGTGGCCGGTCGTTATCTCCCTCTGATGGGCACAAACACTGCCTGGTATGTTTGGGCTTTCAGCATGCTCAGGCAGCGTTTGTGGATGAGTCATGTTCCCACTGCGGGAACATGACCATCGCGGTGTTGCGGTCAAGACTCCATTCAATTCAATTCAATTCAAATTTATTTGTATAGCGCTTTTCACAATACACATTGTTTCAAAGCAGCTTCACAGAAAGTGCATTTCATAAATGTAAATTGAAAAATGTTAGAAAGAGAATGTTAAAGAAAAATGTTAGGATAAGTTAATCAATCATGTATTATTTAGGCCATAACAACGCTGGCGTTGAGTCATCTCTTCACAGGCGTCGAGTCGTCTCTTCACAGGCGTCGAGTCGTCTCATCACAGGGGCATCTGAAGTCTCCATGAGAGGCTGGATACATACTGGAGCTGACGAACTAGTTACCTCGGGACTAGTGTCCCGAGATAACAACAGAAAAGCAGATGGGAAATAATTAGCATAGCTGCTGTTCAGAATATTAATACTGTTGGTGCGATTTAACTGTAGTATAAAACGTATTTATAATGTGAATGCTTGGCTAAAGAGATGCGTCTTTAATCTAGTTTTAAACTGGGACAGCGAGTCTGAACCTCGAACAATATCAGGAAGACTATTCCAGAGTTTAGGAGCTAAATGTGAAAATGCCCTCCCTCCTTTAGTGGACTTAGATATCCTAGGAATGACCAGAAGCCTCGAGTTTAGTGATCTTAAAGAGCGCGATGGATTGTAGGGCGATAAAAGATCCGTTAAATACACTGGAGCTAAACCATTTAGGGCTTTATAGGTCAGTAGCAATAATTTGTAATTGATACGGAACTTAATAGGTAACCAGTGTAGAGATGATAAAATTGGTGTTATATGATCATATTTTCTTGACCTAGTAAGAACTCTAGCAGCTGCGTTTTGGACTAACTGTAGCTTGTTTATTGATGATGCAGGACAACCAGCTAATAAAGCATTACAGTAATCTAGTCTCGAGGTCATGAATGCATGAACTAACTTTTCTGCATCTGAGATAGATAGCATGTTACGTAGCTTAGCAATGTTTCTAAGGTGGAAAAATGCCGTTCTTGTAACATATGAAATATGATTTTCGAAAGACAAGTTGCGGTCTAATATAACACCCAGGTCTTTTACTGTAGTGGATAAAGCGACAGGACATCCTTCCAAGTTAAAGTTGTATTGTGAGAGGTTTTGTGGGCAGTTTTTTGGACCAATAAGTAATACCTCCGTTTTATCTGAATTCAATAGCAGAAAATTACACGTCATCCAGTGTTTAATATCATCAACACACGCTGTCAGTTTAGATAATTTAGCGTTTTCATCTGGTCGTGATGAAATATATAATTGAGTGTCATCAGCATAACAGTGGAAATTAATTCCATGTTTTCTTATAATATTACCAAGTGGCAGCATATATATAGAGAACAGCAGAGGGCCTAGCACGGATCCTTGCGGTACCCCATAGTCTACTGATGTTATCTTTGATTTTTCCCCATTTAGACAGACAAAATGGTAGCGGTCTGATAAATACGATCTAAACCAGTTTAATGCCTGTCCCTGAACACCAGTGTAATTTTGAAGTCGATCTAATAGTATTTTATGATCTATAGTATCGAACGCAGCACTAAGATCGAGTAGAACTAGTATTGAGATACAGCCTTGGTCAGAAGCTAGAAGTAAATCATTTGTGATTTTAACGAGCGCGGTTTCTGTGCTGTGATGCGGCCTGAATCCTGATTGAAATTTTTCATAGATATCATTTTCTTGCAAGAAAGAGCACAATTGAGTGGACACAACTTTTTCTAGTATTTTAGACATGAATGGAAGATTTGAAATTGGTCTGTAATTTGCTAGGTTATTATGATCTAATTGTGGCTTCTTAATGAGAGGTTTTATGACTGCCAACTTGAATATTCTTGGAACATGACCTAAAGATAAAGACGAGTTAATAATATTGAGAAGATGCTCTTCCACTACAGGTAACAACTCTTTCAGTAGTTTAGTGGGTATTGGATCTAATAAACATGTTGTTGGTTTAGATGCAATGATAAGTTTATTTAGCTCTTCCTGTCCTATGGTTGTAAAGCGGTGTAGTAGTTCTTGAGGGGCGATAATTGCGGTTGAATCATAAGACATCATTAATGATTGTACATTTACAATTTTGTTTCTGATGCTTTCTATTTTGTCAGCGAAGAAGTTCATAAAATCATTACTACTAAACTGTAACGGAATATTTTGTTCAGGCGATGCTTGTCTATTTGTTAGTCTAGCCACAGTGTTAAATAAAAACCTTGGATTATTTTGGTTATTTTCTATTAGTTTGCGGAGATGCTCAGCCCTGGCTGCTTTTAGGGCCTTTTTATAACGTGACATACTATCTTTCCATGCGATTCTAAAGACCTCTAAATTAGTTTGTTTCCATTTACGCTCTAAGTTACGAGTTTCTCTCTTAATAACATGTGTAGCACTGTTGTACCATGGTGCTTTAGTTTTCTCTCTAACCTTTTTTAATCTAATTGACCTTCGTAATGAAGTGAGAGTCCCCTCTACCACACCCCGATCTACTGAGTCCCAGAGGCCCAGTACTTCGGCTGGTGGTCAGGGTGACCTGACGGTTACGGTGTGGAACAAAGCCCCGACGCTCATGCCTCGGGCCACACCCCCGTCTTGCACACTGCAACCCGCGAGTGTTCAGACGCAGATCGCGGGGCCGGCTCCGGCCCCCCCGCGCATCTCGTTTGGCGCTCCGGAGGAAGATGCGATGTCGATCACCGCATCACAATGTGGGCTTGAGTCCTCTGAGGATGATGACTCGGCTGTGCTGCTGCCTTCGGGTGCGCCAGCATTGCCCGAGTCGGACCCAGAGCTGACAGCCATGTTGTCTCGGGCAGCCGCGAGCTTAGGGATAGAGTGGAACCCTCCGCCCTGTCCCGAACGCTCAAGGCTCGATGATTGGTTTTTGGGAGCGCGCGCTGACAACCGTCAGTCCCCGCCCCCAATACCTTTCTTTCCCGAGCTTCATGAGGAACTCGCGTGGTCCTGGAAGTCCCCATTGTCTTCCCGTGACCGTTCGGCGACTTCCTCCGCCTTCTCCATCCTCGATGGGGCGGCAGCTAATGGGTACACTGGGGTCCCTCCAGTTGAACGTTCTGTTGCGATGCAACTGTGTCCTCAGAGCGCTTCAACCTGGCGTGGTGATCCTAAGCACCCCTCCAAAGCCTGTCGATTCACATCAACCTTGGTGGCGAAATCGCACAGAGCCGCGGGGCAGGCTGCCGCTTCGCTGCATGCCATGGCGATCCTTCAGGTCTACCAGGCCAGGATCCTCAAGGACATGCACGAGGGCGGAGTTGATCCGGGGCTCTTAAATGAGCTGCGTGCCGCCACCGACCTCGCTCTCCGGGCGACGAAGGTGACCGCACGCTCCCTGGGTCAAGTGATGTCCACAAATGTGGTCCAGGAGCGTCACCTGTGGCTGAACCTGGCCGATATGCGGGACACCGAGCAGACCCGGTTCCTCGATGCCCCCATATCCCAGGCCGGCCTCTTCGGCGGGGCGGTTGAGGACTTTGCCCAACAGTTCTCAATCGCCCAGAAGCAGACTGAGGCTATCAAACACGTACTGCCCCGGCGGCCAGCTGCTGCCTCCACCCAGCCGCCGGCACAGTTGCCTCAGTCTGCTCCACGGCGAGGACGCCCTCCTAAAGGCTCCCGCCCCTCCCACCCGGTCCAAGCAGCAGCCTTCACCCGGGCCGGGTCGCGGAGGAAGCCGTAGGAAGGCGTCCAAGTCCCCTCAGGCCGCCCCGCACCCCGCTAAACGCCAGGCCAAGCGGCGCTCCTGAGACGGACGGCTCAGGGATGGGAAATTCTTTCGAGGAGATGGTAGCAGGACCACTCCTTCCCCCGGTGGAGGGCCGGGGGAGAATCCTTTGTTCAGCTGCTGGCCCCCGGGTCAGCAGCATCCTATGTTGGTCAAAGAAAGAATTAACACTCCCATCCCTGAGCCCACAGAGTCCGGTGATGACGGTGCGCACCACCCACGGGTCCCGCCACTCGCATCCCACTCTGTCGCCAGCCTCCTGGCAGAGCAGACCCCAGTGGAACGTGCGTCCTTCCCTGGTCTCCTCTGTCAGGACGCAGCTGTCAACCGTGCCCCCTCACCGGGACTCCCCACAGCCTCCCATGTCCGGGCCGGTGACGCTGCATCGCTGCAAACCCACACCGGGTACGTCTGTACTCCGTATGACCCCGTTGGCACAGTTTCTGGGAGTCTGGCTTCAGCTTCCAGGGCTGTCCCGCTGGGTCGAGCGGACCATCAGGCGCGGCTACGCGATTCAGTTCGCGCAGGTTCCTCCCTGCTTCCGGGGAGTCCGTTCCACCATGATCGGGGCCAACGCCCCCGTCATGCGAGCGGAGATTGCCACCCTACTGGCGAAGGGTGCGATCGAACCTGTCCCTCGAGCCGAGATGAATTACGGGTTTTACAGCCCGTACTTCATTGTACCCAAAAAGACCGGTGGGTTACGACCGATCCTGGACCTGCACGTCTTGAACCGTTACCTTCACCGGTTTCCGTTCAAGATGTTGACAGCGAAACGCCTTTTCGAATGCGTCCGTCCAGACGATTGGTTTGCAGCGATCGACCTGAAGGACGCCTACTTCCATGTCTCCATTCTACCTCGACACAGACCGTTCCTACGGTTTGCTTTCGAGGGGCGGGCATATCAGTACGCAGTTCTACCATTCTATCTACCATTCGCAGTTCTATCTCTGTCCCCTCGCGTCTTTACGAAGATTGCCGAGGCAGCCCTTGCGCCCCTTCGGCAGCACGGGGTTCGCATCCTGAACTACCTCGACGACTGGCTCACACTGGGTCACTCTCGAGAGCAGGTTTGCGGACACAGAGATTTGGTGCTCCATCACCTAGCCCGTCTGGGCCTTCGGATCAACTGGGAGAAGAGCAAACTTTGCCCCGCGCAGAGGATCTCTTTTCTCGGTATGGATATCGACTCGGTCGCCATGTGCGCGCAGCTTTCGAGCGAGCGCGCGCAGTCTCTGCTGACTTCCCTTCGTCAAATCGAGGGCAAGAGTGCGGTTCCACTGAAACTTTTTCAGAGGCTCCTGGGGCATATGGCATCTGCAGCCGCGGTGACGCCGCTCGGATTGCTTCATATGAGACCGCTTCAGCACTGGCTACGCGATCGAGTCCCGAGATGGGCATGGCGGTCTGGCACGCTCCGGGTACAAGTGACTCGGGCCTGCTTACAGACACTCACCCCGTGGTCGAACCTCAGCTTTCTACGGACCGGAGTGTCCTTAGAACGAGTTTCCAGGCATGTTGTTGTAACAACAGATGCATCATCCACGGGCTGGGGTGCCATGTGCAATGGACAAGCAGCCGCGGGCTCCTGGATAGGACCCCAGTGCCTTCTGTATGTCAATTGCCTCGAGTTACTGGCAGTACGGTTCGCCCTGCACCGCTTCCGAGCGTTGCTGAGGGGTCAACATGTACTAGTCAGGACAGACAACACGGCCGTAGTAGCGTACATCAACCACCAGGGCGGTCTACGCTCCCGCTGTATGTCTCAACTTGCCCGCCATCTCGTTTTGTGGAGTCAGAAGCACCTGAGGTCCCTTCGTGCTGTCCACATCCCCGGAGACCTGAACTGTGCAGCCGACGAGCTCTCACGGATTCAGCCTCTCCCCGGAGAGTGGAGACTCCACCCCCACACGGTCCAGCTGATATGGGAACGGTTCGGCGACGCACAGGTAGATCTGTTTGCCTCCCAGGACTCTTCCCATTGCTCCCTGTATTATTCCCTGACCAAGGGCACCCTTGGCACGGATGCACTGGCGCACAGCTGGCCGTCAGGGCTACGCAAGTATGCGTTTCCCCCTTGAGCCTTCTTGCACGGGTACTGTGCAAGATCAGGGAGGACAAGGAGCAGGTCATGTTGGTCGCCCCGTATTGGCACGGCCAGACCTGGTTCCCAGAACTTCTACTCCTTGCGACAGCCCCTCCCTGGCCTATTCCTCTGAGACCGGACCTCCTCACTCAGAGACGGGGCACCTTTTGGCACCCGCGTCCAGCGCTCTGGAAGCTCCACGTGTGGCTTCTGGACGGGACGCGGCAGGTTTGAGTAGCCTTCCACCTGCGGTGGTCGCTACCATCACTTCCGCTAGAGCTGAGTCTACGCGACGTCTCTATGCGTTGAAGTGGAACCTCTTCATCACATGGTGTTCTTCCCGCCAAGAAGACCCCTGGAAATGCCCGATCGGGTCCGTGCTATCGTTTCTCCAGGAGGGGGTGGAGCGAAGGCTGTCTCCCTCCACCCTTAAAGTGTATGTGGCCGCAATATCTGCCTACCACGATCTCCTGGGAGACAAAAAGGTAAGTCAGCACGACAAGATCATCAGGTTCCTGAGGGGGGCGAGGAGACTGAATCCTCCTCGCTCTCCTCTCGTTCCCTCTTGGGACCTCTCAGTATTCTTAAGTGCTCTGCAGAGGCCTCCCTTTGAGCCTTTGCGGTCGGCTGAGATTAAGTTCTTGTCTATGAAGACGGCTCTGCTGACCGCATTGGCCTCGCTTAAGAGGGTCGGGGACCTGCAAGCATTTTCGGTTGATGAAGCGTGCCTTGAGTTCGGGCCGGCTAACTCTCACGTGATCCTGAGACCCCGGCCCGGATATGTGCCCAAGGTTCCCACCACTCCGTTCCGAGATCAGGTGGTGAACCTGCAAGCGCTGCCTTTGGAGGAGGCAGACCCAGCCTTGGCATTGCTCTGTCCAGTACGCGCTCTCCGCGCCTATGTAGACAGTACGTGATGTTTCAGGACCTCAGACCAGCTCTTTGTCTGTTATGGTGGAGAGCGGAAGGGAAGTGCTCTCTCAAAGCAGAGGTTGTCTCACTGGATAGTGGACACCATTGTTTTGGCTTACCAGCAGCAAGGTCGACCATGTCCCCTTGGTGTGAGGGCACACTCCACCCGGAGTGTGGCCTCCTCTTGGGCTCTAGCGCATGGCGCCTCGCTAACAGACATCTGCAGAGCTGCAGGCTGGGCGACACCCAACACATTCGCCAGATTCTACAATCTCCGAGTGGAGCCAGTGTCCGACTATGTACTCGCCCCTACGGGTGGCCGGTAATGGGCCAGGCTCAGGTGTCTTCGCTTGCTCGCCATTCCACTCCAAGGACTGGATACGTGCGATATTTTCCCTCAGGTGAGCTCCCCGAGAGCCCTGAGCTCCTCCAGCACTGCTTACGCCGACATCAGTTCAGTCTGCCCTTTCGAGCCCAGACCCTCATGTCCAGCCAGGTGCTCCGTGTGCATGGCTCCCCTCCGGCGACCCCCACACGAGTATTCCCACCGTAAGCCTCCTCAGCGAGCAGGTGTCTTTCCCTTGGCAAGTCCCTGCCACCCCTAGGGTTAAAAATCCACCTTCGGCTGGTACCCTAGAGATCTTCCATATGCAGCCCTTAACGGGTCATATGTGTATTCTCTAAGTCCTCCCCACGGGTAGGCATCTTGGCATTCCCTCACTGGGATATGCTTCCCAGTGTACCTTGGTAATCCTGTGTTAAGTGGGAGTCCTTCGTCCGTACTAGTCTTACGACAGGGTACTCACACTTACGCAGGGCACTGGATGACAGCTGAGTGGCGTTGTTGTATTGGAACCCCCATTCGTTAGTCACTAACGTACGTCGTAGTGACTGAACGAAAGGGAACGTCTCGGTTACGTATGTAACCCTCGTTCCCTGAGGAGGGAACGGAGACGTACGTTTCCTTTGCCACGTCAGCTGTGCTGCCTGGAACGCGGAGTTCAGTCTTGGCTCCTGCAGCAGTAACATAATGCGATGTTGCCAGCGTACTTCCTTATATACCCACGAGGTGGGGCGGAGTTACGCATGCAAATTCCGCATGCCCATGGCATTGGCACTGCCATTGGGCGCTGTTGAATACTCGAAGATGATTGGCTTCTAAGCGAAACCCCCATTCGTTAGTCACTAACGTACGTCTCCGTTCCCTCCTCAGGGAACGAGGGTTACATACGTAACCGAGACGTTTTCATCTTCACTAACAGTGCAAATGTGATATAGTTAAGAGATTTGTTGAAAAAAACGGGAGTCGCTGATAAACATGTCACTGATAAACTCTCCTGTTTGATTGACAGGCTCAGCACATGCTGCTCAAATGAATGCAAAGGGAGCTTTCTTTGATCGCTTTCTTTATAGAATTTAATCACTGTTAAATAACAGATTATTTTCATCCTACCAGTCCTTCCAGACCAGCTTTTTTTTGTGATTGTTGCGGGCAAAGATCCTTGATTATGCGGCACGTTTTCTTAAAAAAATGCGACGGAAAATGCGGGATATTTATGCAATTTTATGCGATAAAATTGCGGGAACTTGCAAAAACTGCGGTTTGATGTAAAAGAGATAAAAGCACTACATCACAGAAAGTGCTGGGAGTATTTAAGTTCTCATCTTGTTTCATTGAAGACCTTAATAAACACATGGCTCAAATTTACAAAACATTGAGTCAAACAAGTTCTGTAGCTTTAAAAAAAGGAATATGCTACAACTTCTGAAAAAAATTATAAATAACTTTCTGTTTTACAGAGGTAGCTATACAAAAAAGACATTTGAGTGCTTCCAATGCACAAAGTGCAATCTCTTAAAGGGTTAGTTCACCCAAAAATGAAAATTCTGTCATTAATGACTTCCCCTCATGTTGTTGGACACCCGTAAGACCCGTTTACACTCTCAAGACCCATAAAAGTTACTAAAGACATCGTTGCAAAGTCCATCTCACTACAGTGGTTGTACAATAACTTTATGAAGCGACGAAAATAATTTTTGTGCTAAAACCTAAATAACGACTTATATAGTTGGGACCCTAATTAAAAAAATAGCATCATGAAGCTTCGAAGCGTTATGAATCAGCGAGTCGATTCATTATTCGGATCGCGTGTAAAACTGCTGAAATACTTTGGCGATCCAAACCGCTGAATCGACTCACTGATTCATAACGCTTCGAAGCTTCATGATGCTGTTTTTTTTAATCGGTCAACACACCGGGAAACTGCTTTGCGCTGTCTTTTGCTGTTGTTTTTGTTGGCAAATGGGAATTTGCGTGCTTCATCATGGTTTCACCGATATCTATGGTTTCACCACGGGGTTTGCAGCTTTTTGATGATGTTCACGTCGGGTAATTACGTCACTTCAAAACGTTCCCATGGCAATAGGGGGAAATGGCGGCTCTTGTGTGAAGTAAACAAACATTTTTCAACTTTCTGCTAATATATATGACTTTTTTGCAATGAAAATGCGAGGATTATGAAATCATGCTAGCCCCGCATATTTTGCACGCGGAAATAGGCAATTTACTTGGCGAAAGTGCGGCTTATTTGAAAAAAAGCAGCCCCTGCATAATCGCGTTTTTCTGGAGGGACTGTCCTACTAAGAGAAACAATGCAAGTTGATGTTTAGTCACTGGTCTGGTTTACTGACACACAGACAAAGAACATCTGACTACGTGAAACATCACATTTCAGATCAGACAGTAGAATTAACAAAGTTACTTACATGTTGCATTACTGTTGAACCCAGTCACTGCACAATATTTTGTAATTCTCAACGGCATGTTTATTGCTTGGTAGCTCGAAGGTTTAACACTAGGCCTATGTTACATGCGCAAAACGGTGGGCGGGGCTAAACAGGCAGTGATGTAGTAGGCGTTGATATTCTTCTACTGATGCTGTGTTTGTCTCCCTTTGACGTCATAGATCCCCACTTTGAAAAACCTGTCGTTTGCTGGGCCTGGTGTCTATAAAAGCTTTTCTTTGACTAACAAGGACATTTTCAGCTCTGAAACTTACAGGATATTCTTATATTACCATGACCTTTTATATATCAAAAGCTCAAGGGAAAGTTGATTTCTCAATTCATCACCCCTTTAAATATGCACTCAGTATTTTTTCTTCTTTTTAAAAATGTTTATAAGAAATGAGCAGTAACTTGTATAAAATCATGTACACTTACATGAGATGAAGACTTTAGTCATATCCAGTCATAAAAGTTTTATTTTGATGAGAGGTTAAATTCTGCCACCTACTAACCAGATACTGGCGATTGGATACAGTTACAGTTACTGGCGCTGGATTATTTACGATATTATCATATGTGTTCTATTATCATGATATTGCTATTTACATATCATAGTTATTGTCAATACTGGTATATTTTGACACCCCTAATTATCAGTAGGTACCATTTTTACTTAAATATTAATGACAATACTGCCCTACAAACTAGTCACAGTACTAAACACTGTTCTCCTACACAAACAACTGTGTGTGTGTGTGTGTGTGTGTGTGTGTGTGTGTGTGTGTGTGTGTGTGTGTGTGTGTGTGTGTGTGTGTGTGTGTGTGTGTGTGTGTGTGTGTGTGTGTGTGTACTGGTAAAGCCTATGTTATCGTGGGGACAAAATGTCAGAAATCCTTGTTTTTGTGGGGACATTTTTCTTTTTGGTCCCCATGAGGAAAACAGCTTATAAAGGGGCGGTCACACTGCACTTTTCGTTCCATTGACTTCCATTCAAACACATGTGAATGCATCCAACTCATGTGATAAATGTTTCGCATTTCACTGCGTTCCGAAGTTCAAGCTGACGACGTGTAACCAGTAGAAGATCGATACGTCATGACGTGACCTCTTGGCTGAATTAAAAGAATTATATTTTTGCCGTAAAGTCGAGTATATAGTATATATTTTTTACATTTTGAGTTTATTACTATTTGTTTTATGTTGAATTTATGATGATAAAAAAGACACTTCAGAGAGTGACGCCATATCATGACTGTTGCAGTGTCCAAAGAAATTTTGCATGCTCAAAGTCTAGTGTGACCGAGGCTTAAATCATACTAAGTGATGTTTTTTGAAAATGTAAAAATGCAGAAAAGTTTAGGGGTGGGGTTAGGTTAAAGGATAGAAAATACAGTTTGTACAGTATAAAAATCATTATGTCTATGGAATGGCCCCATAAACCATGAAAACATCAACATGTGTGGTGTGTGTACACTTGTACAACTATCTTTGTGAGGACCAGTTTGAGTTTCAGACCAGCAGAATGAGGACAAAGAGAGTAAAGTGGGGACATTTGACCCCTTTAAATGCCTGTTTGAGGGTCAAGACTTGATAATAGGGATCAGGTCATAATTAGATTAAAGTTCACCCAAAAATGAAAATTCTGTCATAATTTACTCACCCTCAAGTTGTTCCAAACATGTATGCATTTCTTCGTTCTGCTGAACAAAAAAGAAGATCTTTTGAAGAATATGGGGAACTAAACAGTTGATGGACCAATGGGGCTTTCATACAGGTTTGGAACAACTTGAGGGTGAGTAAATTATGTCATAATTGGGTGAATTATTCCTTTAAGGGTATAGTTTGGGTTAAGCTGTTAGTTGTGATGGGTAGAGTTAGGGTAAGGAGCTAGAGACTGGACTGTGTCAATGAATGTCCTCACAAAGATAGATGTTCAAGAATGTCCTCACAAAGATAGATGTTCAAGAGTGTGTGTGTGTGTGTGTGTGTGTGTGTGTGTGTGTGTGTGCGTGTGTGTGCATGTGTGTGTTTATCGGTGTATAAAGCATTTGATTTTTGTCATGATTTCGCCATCTTTCAGAATTGTAAAAAGTTTCTCTCATCGTTGGGCAAAATCAGGAGTCTTGGATCACAGTGTGACAAGCTCACTGACGGAGGATTAATTGCCTGGTGGTGTCGGATGTTTTCAGGCACAGTCCTGCAGTGTGACTGTTGCTACAATGGCCATCTAATGAAGAACCAACTGGAGCACAGCAACTGACTGTCTGTGAACACTCTTGCTAAGACATTTGTTTATTTTCCAAAACATTTCACTGTAACAAAAAATAAATAAAATTGCTGCCTTAAAATTTTAAGTACAACGAACTTGGATGTTTAAGTAATTTCAACTTAAATTACATTAGAAAATGAGTTGAATCTTGTATAACTTGAGAACATTGGTTCTGAAATCTCCACCAGAACGTCGTTGCATAATCCGGTCATTGGTGACATAATTTATTCACTAGGTAGCAATAACTGAGGAGACTGAATTATGACTGAATTATAAGTCCCAAAGGGGGATATGAAGAATATTTTATATTTGTCAGAATATATATGAAACCAGTATAATCAATGTGAATATAGATATACAACAAATTATTCTACTATTATAATCATGTATCTGACTGTGTGCAGAGGCCTGTGTAGGAATGAAATGTGCTCACATATATGATAAATTGAGTTTTCTGTGTTGACACAAGAGGAAATATATTTTGAGGTCCTTCATTTCCTAACTACTTCTTAAAAACATCAGACATGAGTCACAAAAAAAAAAGGTTAAAATATGATAAATGATAGTGACATACAGTATATGTAATGTATTAGCCATGCTTTGGTAGATCATATGTATATAAGCAAGTACAAACCCAGATGCTACAGTTCCTCTGCAAACCAACTCAGCTTTATATATCTCTGATCATGAAGTCTATCGTCTGGCATCAAAACCCCAAGACTTTGAGAGTGATTTTTCACAGAGGCGGCAGAATCCACAATATTACCATTTCAGTTTTGTTGGACTGGTGACCAAAAAAAACACCCAATCAGCGTTGTCAATCATGAATAAAGTGTTTGATAATGTGTATTATTACGCGGCTCTCTGAAATACACAATTCTGGTTCGTCAGTCATGACATTTCGAGGTTATTTATTCCATGATAATGACTGCTCATCTGGGTATTTGAGGCCAGGGGCTTCTTTCATGACTCTCGTATCACACCGCAAACTTGTTTCATTCAAACGCAGCTGGTGCCATCTTGTGCCTCAGTTATCGACTGTATTTACAGTCAAATGAAACCGGAGGACTTCAGTATTAATAGTAGGCCTTCGGTAATATTGTTAAAGTGTTCGTCTTATTGCAAGATCGATTGTTTTGAAATTATAAGATAATTAACAGGTTTTTTTTTAAATGATTTCTTTTCAAATGTCCCCATCATTATTTATGTAATGAAAAGTTGTGCAATAAGTGAAACAACTGTACGTTATCCCTTAAATGTCATGGACGTTCACCCTTCAAGGTGATGCAAGATTCTTCCGCTTCACATCGGGGTCCTGGTTTATTTTGCGATAACAACCGGCTGGATGTATAATCCCTTACTTGTTACCCAAGGGATCATACTGTTAAATCTGACAATGCAATTGCAAAGGACAGAAGAAAAAAAATCATACAGTGAAAGAGAAAGACCAAAATAGGATAGGAAGAATGATTATACAGTATTATGTCTGTGGCATGAATGCGATGGTTTGCCTGTTGGCTCCACACCCCATTTGGAGTCCGCAGCAGATGGATGCTATGCTAATTGGTGTCAGATCAATGGGCATGCAGCTCTAGAGAAGTTCAGAGCTCAACACTCCTTCCCCACTGCTCTTCCCCAGCCATGTCCTCCCATTCTGGGCCACGTGTGGCAGCCAGCCCCCCTCCCAGCCCTGGAGCCTGACTCTGCCTAGCAAGTCACTACTATTCAGGACACAATGCAGCATGAATACAGAGCGCTGGAGAATTGGCCTGCATGCTCTTCCTGTTGGTCGTCAACAGATTATGCTCCTCTCCCTCTCTCTTTCTCTTTGTACGGTCCAAAATTTGTTCTTTGGCCTTTCCTGCCTTCCATTCTTTCCTCCTAGCACTCTTTTCATTCTGAGCTCCGCCCCTCCCTCTGTTTTTCTCCCCCTGTCTTATCCCCCTGGTCAGAATGAGGCAATCGTAGTGTGCAGTGAGGGAATGCAGTTTGAATTATTCAGCCTTGGCATTTTGGAGCTCGGCTAGTTTTCCCTGGCCAACCTGTTTTGTGTGTTTGTTATTATTTGATGGTGCCTGACGCGATGATCCATTATTCATTCCTTTGGAAGGGCACGATGGGCCGTTCATGACAACTCACCCACACAAAGACCTTCTCCTCCTCTAATTGTCCCCAATATCCAACTCCCTGCTACACAAATCATCACACACCAAATTATCAACCCAAATTTATTGAGTTTTGGCTGAGGTTCAGGCTACATTTGACCGTTTTAAGAAGAATTAATTCATCTGAAACAAATCGTGCAATTCATTTTTTAGTGTTAGTTGGACAAATATAGCTCAATTAGTTTAATGTACTTTATAGGGACAAACTGGTCTTTTATCCAATGAATCAGCAGGAACAATTTGGGCTTGATGAGAAGTGCATGGTGACACGGGTCAGTTTTGCTCATTTGATTTTTGCTAAATAAAAGTTTTAAAAAAAGAAAATACTATATGCATTTAATGTATAGGCCTACAGATGTGTATATTTTAGCCGAGACTGCTTTGTTTTAAAATTATAGTTTTAAATTAGAGCCTATAAGACATATTCACTATGCAGGGAGTGCAGAATTATTAGGCACGTTGATTTTCGGATCATATTTTTTTTCCAGGCACATTTGACCAATTCCAAACCACAGTAATCCTAATAACTACTATTGATTTAGTATTTAATAATGTATAAGTGATATATAATTGTTCATGAAGGCTGGAAATGAAAATAACCTTATATTCAGGTGTGCAGAATTATTAGGCATGTTTTCTTTTACAGATAAATTGAGCCAAAAAAGAGATTTAACTCAGACTGAAAAGTCAAAAAGTATTAAATGCCCATGAGAAGGATGCAATACTAATGCAATACTAGACATTGCAGTTAAGGCATGACCATTGGACAGTGAAATGCTCGTTGGGTCAGCAGGGTCAGACAAAAACAGGTGGTGAAGAAAAGACACCTGTTAACTGCAAATGAATTAAGAATTAAGGCGAAGAATTAAGGGTGAAACCAGTCCGTTTGGGAGTACGTTTTGGGAGTTCATTTTAGTCCATCCTGAAGTCCGTTTTGCAGAGATGGACTAAAAATGAACTCCCAAAACGTACTGCCAGATTCTGATTCTGTTCTTCAAACAGTGGTACTAGAGGATGTGGTGCTGGTCCTTCAAGATTCACTCTCAACCTATCTGTCCATAAAGCCTATAAAAAAACCTTCTTCGTGTATTTTACAACACTTCAGCTTGTGATTCTTATCTAGTGGGGGTCATTTTTTAGGATTCTTTACCTAACTGAAGTCTCTGAGATCCTGACACCTTGCACTTCTGGAGACTCCAGGTAGGTTGCAGCTTTGGAAAATGGTGGCGCTGGAGACTAAAGGGTTCCTGATGGTTTCACCCTTAATTCTTCACCTTAATTCTTAATTCTTTTGCAGTTAACAGGTGTCTTTTCTTCACCACCTGTTTTTGTCTGACCCTGCTGACCCAACGAGCATTTCACTGTCCAATGGTCATGCCTTAACTGCAATGTCTAGTATTGCATTAGTATTGCATCCTTCTCATGGGCATTTAATACTTTTTGACTTTTCAGTCTGAGTTAAATCTCTTTTTTGGCTCAATTTATCTGTAAAAGAAAGCATGCCTAATAATTCTGCACACCTGAATATAAGGTGATTTTCATTTCCAGCCTTCATGAATAATTATATATCACTTATACATTATTAAATACTAAATCAATAGTAGTTATTAGGATTACTGTGGTTTGGAATTGGTCAAATGTGCCTGGAAAAAAAATATGATCCGAAAATCAACGTGCCTAATAATTCTGCACTCCCTGTACACTTTGGGAACAGTATGATTATTTTTTAAAGAAATTAATACTGTAGTTCAGCAACGATGCATTACATTGATCAAAAGTGACAGTAAAGACATTTATGTTACAAAAATCAGTTTCAAACAAATGATGTTCATTTGAAATTTCTATTCATCAAAGAAAAAGAAAATTAAATGTATTATAGTTTCCACAAAACATTTAAAAATGATTAAAAATACAGCACAACTGTTTCGAACATTGACATATCAAATCAGCATATTATAATTATTTCTGCTGTGATTTTGAAGACTGGAGCAATATTGCTGAAAATGTTACCATCACAGGAATACATTACAATTTAAAATATATTCCAATATATATATATTTTTCAAATATTGGTAATATTTAACAATATTACTGTTTGTATTTTTGATCAAAAAAATGCAGCCTTAGTGATTTTTTAAAGACATGAGATGGGAGTCATTAAATAATCAAAACTGAATCAGAAATGTATGAGAATTGCAAAAAGAAACTGTTCAATATATCCAAAAAATCAGTGTTCACAATTCACCCCTTCTGAAGCCTACAGTAGTATTGAAAAATAGACATCACTTTACATAACTTTACATTTAAATTCAGAAGGAACCCAATTTTGACATTATATAGTCTTCATATGCTCGCATTTCAGTCTCTAACATTTGGTTTCCCTGTGTGCACTTGGGTCTGATCTAAGAAACTGAGGTTTTAGGCAAATACGCTCTCTCTTTGCTAATGTCCCTCAGTCAACATACTGCATATGACTTATTTTACCTCCTACTTTCTGTGAATACAAATGACTCCTCTCAGCTTTGAGTTAAACCCAGTTGTATGTTTTGTATTAATTAATTGTCATTTAAGTCACTTCATTTCAGGGGAGTTGCATGTTCCTCTACCCCCACACTTTTTTTTGTAAATAATTTGTCACCTAATTAATAGGCTATTCATGAGGCAAAATTATACATTTTAATTGCTCGATTTGTGTGCCACACACATTTAGTTATATAACAATGACCTGCATACACAACTAATAACCTAAATTATTCTCCTGATAACTTTTGAGTACAATGGCAACTGAATTGATCTTTGTAAGCTCTTTAAATGACACCAATTAATGTGCCAGCCACAGTTATGAGTGCAATTTAGCTTCAATCTCCCTGTTTTAGTGACTTGCCGGTGTCTTTTGAGTAAAGACACGACAGGTACACATCTAATTAAAGCCCACAATCCCCTCTGGTGTACTCTTTTGCCTTTTCACTCAATCATCAGCCTGGGGAAGTGAAGGAGAAATAGATCTGTTTGGACATAAATAGACAAGTCTAATAATCAAGATTCATATTTGGTATTTTCTGTAAGCTGGAAAATAACACTGATATTGAATTTTCTGTGTTCTTTTTCAGATGCTAATCCCTTTAAAATTGCTTGCTGTCAAAGATTGTCAGAATTTCAGAGATTCCAGCATTAGCCAATAGTTCTGTCTTGTTGGTGACATCTGTTTAAAAGTGCTCGCTGGCACTTTGTGATTGATGTCGCTGACATACTCGACAGGCTAGTTTAGCTCTTTCTCCCATGAGACGTGCACAGCTAGCATGAAACGGCCATATTGTCACAGCTGTTAGCTTTAGCTTTGACAGCTTCTCACACTGACTAAAGACAGACAGCAATACTTTCCGTGCTGTACCCACTAAAAATAACATGTTGTGATTTTGTGGCCTGTATTAGTGGCCAGAAATTTTAATGAATTCATCTAACCCTTCCGGAATTTTTATTTTGTATTGTTTATTAGGCCTACTCATTTTTGCAGCACTTCTACACCTGCTAGCTTGGCAGTAAAAAGCTAACTATTAGCTTGTTCGCTAACAAAGTCATTCTATCCTCTGTGCTCGGCCAGTTGGCAGTGCTGTTACTTCTCTCTACCCAGTAAACAGAGTCAGATTTGGGCAGCAGATGAGGGCTCTCTGCTGGCCAGATGGTTCTCACTTCCAGCCGTCTGAACACTAGTCTCCGCCAGACCTAGCCATATGAACCCACCTAAATTAAATATGAGCTCTTTCTGGATACAGAGGATACTCATAACACACTGCTGTCTGAAAGCCAATGCTCAAGCGAAAGAACTCTCTGGAGAGTTTAGCAGGAGTTTATTTGCGTTCGAGTGTGTGTTAAACCCTGGTAGACATACCTGCGTAAATGCACCTGTAAATAAGCCCTATCATCGCCTCAAAGCACTGCGTTGGAGGTCCGCTTTCCTCCATCTGTTCAAAAAGAACTGCTGGCCGCTATGCCAGAGCTAATTTACCACCACTGCTTGTATTTGTATTTATCAACGCTAACATGCCAGGCTTTTGGATCATAATAACTATGTGTCTAACTGTCACTCAGCGTGTGTGATAGAGGTATCCAGCCATTGATTTTCATTTAATTGCATGCAAGAAAGCCTGCTGGGCTGCTTTCTTGAGATAATTAGAATTAGCTTTAAATTGCTTGCATTTATTGAGCACAAATGTATAGAGGTTGATCTTAGGAAGCAATGTTTTCAGCTATAATTTTAATTTTGATAACATCAGAATATATTATCAACATTTTCAGTAAACTATGCAATTCTGATTTTAAATTAAATGTATCTTGTTTTAAAGGGGTCCCTGGTTATGATTACACTTTTTTAATTTTAGTTAGTTGCTATGTTAATGTTGAGCATAAACAACATCTGCAAAGTTATGACGCTCAAAGTTCAATGCAAAGGGAGACATTTTCTTTTACAGAAATAACTTTTTAAGAACTAAAACTAACGGCTGGTAGGGACTACAACAAGCTTCTTCCCGGGTTGGTGACATCACAAACCCTAAAATTTACATAAACCCTACAACAAATTGGGCTGCTTTAGAGAAGAGGAAGAGTTGTAGTATAGTGTAATTTTCTTAACGGCTTTATTAGCATAGACGTTGTCTCGGAAGCAGTTCAGGTGTTTAGTTTTTGCATGTAAGAGTGAACGTAAGTCTTCAGGTACTACCGACATGACATCAGAGCCACTGAAGACGCAGTGGATTCATTTTGTTTTTGTAGAGAATGCAGCCACACATACCTAAATTTGTATATGTCTGTGCAAACCATTTTACACCAGACTGCTTTGTGAACGAGGGTCAATACAAAGGGACAATACAAAACACAGGTTTTGTTAAAAAGTTTTATACACAAGCTTATAGAGCGATATTGGTCACGGCAGTAATGCAAGGGAGAACACAAACTTTATTACAGTTCATCTGAGTTGTTTTATGGATATAAAGTTTACCAGTTTACCAAGCACCCTCTGAAAAGGCATATGGTCTGTATATATTTGTTTACTGTTAGTTATTCATTGTGTATTTTGATGATAATGCAAGGGAGAGAGCGTGTTTATGGACAAGACTTTAATGCGCACTTCTTGTACTGTGTATTCAGCTCTTATGCCTATTTTTCTGGACTGAAAACAGACGCCTCATCTTTTGTGTTTCATAAAACTCATCCGTAAAGTTTTGGCCATCAATCCGACCGGGTCTGCCACAGCAGGCTTGTACTAATAGTGGATAAAAGCAAGATGACATCATAAGTTATGACCGTAATTAAACTAAACTATATATGTTCTATCTCCGTGCAGCATTTATTCTCTGGCTCTGTAGGCACCATTGTCCGATCTGAACACGGCTACTGACAGTTTCTGGCATTTTCAGTGCGCGAGATTGTCCTAACACCGGAGCATGAGCTCTTGAAGCTCCGCTCTCTTCTTGAAAGGGGGCCGGGAGCACCAGCTCTTTTGCATTTTGCATGGACACACACAAAAAGGGCACATTTTTGCACACCAATTGGCAATTTTAGAATGCTATAAAAAATTATATGAGAGGTATTTTCACATTTCACATACACACTCTGGGGTCTTGTAAAAAGGGGCATAATAGGTCCCCTATAAGGATGTTTTGATATTTTTTACTGTAATATAGGATGAAAATATTGAAATATTTTTTTTTTCCAGTTTTTCTCATCGAGATACCTTTTGAAACTTTAGAAGAGATATGTTAAATTAATAGGGCCTTTTTCTCAGGAGGAAAACCTAAGAAGCAGAAGACTTAATCTAGTTGTCTCTTAATTTAACCTAATACAAATTTTCCCTCTAGGAGAAACAATTGAGACATTAAAGCTACAATGTGAGTTCTTTTTTTTCTTTTTTAGGGGGTATTCTTAGTCTGTACAGTCTCATATCTGTTGGGTGGGAAGTCACAAGGTGAAGTAATACCACTTCCTTGTACACTCTCTTGTTGGAGCTGATTGAGTCATCTGGTTCTCCCAATGTCTGCAGGCTACACTGCCTGTGGCAGGCCCTATTCTCTATGGCACGGCATCAGATATACTATGTGCTTATTAGAGCCAGTCGCCTCTGAATCTGCTGTGTGTGTGTGTATATGTGTGTTATACCAGTAAGTCTCTGTTTTCAGAGCTGGCACTTGAACGTACAGTGTGACATTGTCTAGTTGAAGCTGACAGATAACACAATGTCTCTCTCTCTCTTTCTCCCTTTCTCACTTTCATCATTTTTGTTCCAGACAGACAGCCATTTCCAGCATGTCTACAGTTGTCTTTCTCTCATTCCCCTCTTCTCTTTTTTAATTGAAGGCAGTGCTGTCTGGAGTGTCAGACAATGTGTGGAGCTCCCAACGGCAGCGGGAAAAGCCCTGAATGTCCATGGCATCTGTCGCCTGACACTCGGCCCACAGTAGAGATTCCTTATCTCTGCTCTGGCATGTGAGTGTGTTTAAGGTCTAAGTGAAGTGGCAGTGAGAGGTTTGTAATCTGTGAGATGACACATGTTTTAGTGCGCTATCTATCTATCTATCTATCTATCTATCTATCTATCTATCTATCTATCTATCTATCTATCTATCTATCTATCTATCTATCTATCTATCTATCTATCTATCTATCTATCTATCTATCTATCTATCTATCTATCAATCTATCTATCTATCTATCTATCATCTATCTATATATCTATCTATCTATCTATCTATCTATTGTGAATTTATCGTGCAATGTATACAAAAAAATAGTTTTCATGTGCATAAGATATGCACTGTATAGCATGTAATACGCACGTACCCACACCGCTAATTCTACCCAAGGGTCTTACAGTGTGTAGCATTTGCACGCAAAAACTCATTTTTGTGTATAAATTGCACAATAAATACAATTCGTGCCATAGATACGCACTTTCATGAGATCGTGTTGGATTCGGAACGTTGCACATTCAAAAGTTATGTACTCCTCCTTCCCCTTGTGTTTGGTTTAAATATTTTGCTAATATGACAATGCTTTTAGCTACTAATCAGAGTGTAATTATTCTCAGTTCTGTTTAACTGATTGAACCATGTTTAATCCACATAATTCCACAGATTTTCCTCCAAAGTCAACACAGAACATGCAATAAAAGTCCTGCTTATGAGATTTCGTGATGCTAGAATGGTGTCTTAGAAGGCAGCTGCCTATGGAGACAGCAAGACAGCTCACTAGGTTTTGGAACCGTGTTTGTATACTCTCGTGTTGGCTGGCGAGCAGAAATATGCTGTAATACTGACAGGTCAGTTAAGTGATCAGTAATTTTCTCTTTTTCTCTCCAGAACGGGAAGAGGAAGCAGCCAAATGCACTGCGGTCCAAGTTTAATTGACTGTGTGCTGGAGTTCATTGAAGTTGCTATGGCATATGGAGACACATTTTTCAGTTTTCAGGGTTTTTTTCAGTTTTCTTTAACTCACGCATATAGACCACCGCTCGTCTCCGCCACAGTGAGGATGTGTGAGGACGTCGAGGTAGCCTAGTTCTTTTGTGTGTCTCTGTATATGAGCTCCCTTCAAAGTATTGTAAAGTCACCAGACTGCTCCATTTCAGGCTGTCCCCGCGGCAGCCATAGCTGGGGAGCGCGATGTTGGCATCAGCAACACTAACTGAGATCCTCAACAGCTGAATGGCATCACTGCCCTTCACTTTGCCAAAAAGGGGGGTAGTGTGTTGCTTGGTAACAGTTCCAGGATATTCAGATGAGGTCTGATATGGCAGTCGGCTGAGGATTGAAGAGCGGAGAGGGGTGTAAAGCTATTTATTCATTTAACCGGCAGCTGCTAACCTTGGATAATTATATGGAATTTGAAATGAGCAGCATTTTTCGCATAATCCTTAAGCTCCCTCACCAATCTAACCATGAACTTTGTCACACCACTGCTGCGTTTTATTGTCATTCTGAATAAACTGTTAACCTCTTTTGTCTGTTCCTCAGAGCTTGTACCCTACCTCGTACATCAATGTACAACTTTCGCCAAAACTAATTACAGCATTCCAGTGGAAATGTGGAGTCATGAATCAGAGCTTAGTCATGGCAAAGAAAATATCAGGTTGTTTAGAACAAAATTCATCTGATAAACTGAATTTGCCCACGTGAATAAACAGGTCACTGAGTTTGGGGCTTCTGAAAGAGCAGAACCTAAGCTGTAACTTAAATGGATAGTTCACTCAACGATGAAAATTCTGCCATCATTAACTCACTCTCATTTCTTTCCAAACCTGATGGCATCTGCAGAACACAAAATTTTTTTGAAGAATGTTTTAATTGTTTTTGTCTGTGTCTTAATGAAAGTTAATGGTGTCCAATGGAGAAAAACAAAATATCTGTTTGTTTTTTTCAAAATATCTTCTTTTGTGTTCCAGACGAAAAAGAAAGTTGTGCAAGTTTTGAGCAATATGCAGATGAGTAAATGATGAAAGAATATTACTTTTTTTATTTGAATTGTCCCTTTAACTGGGATACTGGAGTTTCAAATTACTGTAGCTTCCCCAACACTGCTGAATTGAAGTGATGTGCAACAGCAAGCCTAAAAGTTTGTGATCCCTGTAGATGCAAAGATCTGCTGTGTCAGTACAGTAATGTCCAGTAAAGATCAGGGTAAATGCAAAGTGCTCCCCTTTCCCTCCTCAGTAGTGTGATTTAATTCATTTTGGCAGGTCTAATGAGCTCCACACCCAAAAGAGCAGCAACGCTGATGAGACACAAAGCACCTAAAGACTCCTGACCCCCCTTCTGGATTTATGTATATCTGACTCATAATTTCTGCGCTTATCCTCTTTTATTGAGGAAGGGTTTATATTGAGATCTTTTTTCCCCTCCCACACGAGGACTGTTTGGTTGCAAGTAGTCTCATGTAACCAAACCAGTGGTCAGTATTAGGCACTGTGACACACAAAAATGTAATCATTAGCATGTAAGTGATTAGAGTGGGATAGACTGAAATAAAATTAAATAATTAGTTTCATATATTTTTAATACCTTAATTTAGTTTAACATTTTATTCTGTTTTCATTTTTAATATTTTTAGATGGATGGATGGAGAGAATATATGGATGGGTGTATGGATAGAGTGGGTGGATGGATGGAGTAGATGGATGGATGAATGGATAGAGTAGATGGATGGTGGATAGATGGATGGATGGATTGATGAAAGGAGAGAATAGATGGATGGATGGATTAAGTAGATGGCTGTATGGAGAGAGATGGATGGATGGATGGATGGATGTGAAAGGATTGAAAATAATCAAAGATACTTGAAATTTAACAAAGACATTTGCTTTACTGTATCAACCCCCACAATGGCCATTTGGAATTCCTAAAGAGATGCTGAAGGCCTGTAGTCCAAAAGGTGTGTCACACCTTTAGTACAGTGGGGGAAGTTGAAATTATCTGATTGGTCAGTTTAAATGTCTCACGTTTGGGTTTAGTCACATGGTCAAGAAAAGGATAAAAGAAGGTTGTAACGGTTGCTCTGGCTCTTGATTCTCTAGCTCTCTCTCTTCTTGGGGCCTGCTCTCTGGCTCTTCTTTTCGCTGGGGCTTCTTTTCTCTGGCTCTTTCTCTCTTCTCTTTTCTAAAGCTGTCTCTCCCTCTCTCTCACTTTCTATCCCTCAGGTAATATTCTATTCATGCTGAATATGATTAATGGTATAAGTTTTTATCATCTCATAAATCTATTTTGTAATTAATTTAAGTGTAACCATAACCAGATTGTGTCATTAAATTCTTTCTATTACAAATGATGTGCTAACTAGTTTTGATTCGGTATTGACTTTGAAGTGCTAGCTATTGCAATACAATATAGTCATAGCAACGCTCTCCCACATATTTTGCTATTGTCACTACACTTATTTCCATCGTTGGTATAAGTTTCAGTGGGTGGTAATAGACGAGAAATTTACAGTTTTCTACAATTTTTTATAACGTTTCTTTAGTCTTTCGGCAACCCTCCAGCCTGAACCACTGTAGGCAAACCACCCTTACAGATGGATGGATGGATGGATGATGGATGTATGAATGGTGGATATATGGATTGATGGAAGGAGAGTAGATGGATGGATGGAGTAGATGGCTGTATGGATAGAGTAGATGTATGGATGGGTAGAGTAGATAGATGTATGGATGGATAGAGTAGATGGATGGGTGGATGGAGTGAGTAGATGGATGGCTGGATAGAGTAGATGGATGAATGGATGGATAGAGTATGGATAGAGTAGATGGATGTGTAGATAGATAGATAGATAGATAGATAGATAGATAGATAGATAGATAGATAGATAGATAGATAGATAGATAGATAGATAGATAGATAGATAGATAGATAGATAGATAGATAGATAGATAGATAGATAGATAGATAGATAGATAGATAGATAGATAGATAGATAGATACTATGGATGAATGGATCGATTTTTATTTTAACTTCCTTTCTCACTTTTTTTGTTCTTGTTTGTGGTAACATCTTATGTATAGAATGATCTCTGTTGAAAAACACAGCTTGACACATATGGATAAATCAAGATATTCAACCCACATGTACATAATCCTTAACATTCCACACACCAAACACAATGAAGGTGACACTCCAAATCACATCATTAAGGGAAGAAGCACACTCTAAGTTACCACCACTTGATAACTAGCTCATATATAACAACAAACAAGGCAACACCAGTGCAAATAATGCTGAAAGCAGTAAAAATAGGCAACAGTGAGACAGCAATTTGCATGATTTATTCAAGCTGTGGTCTATGCTGTGTGGGACGGAAAAGGAGGGTGGCACAGTAATTAACAAGAAAAATTAAACAATTGCTATTTGTGTCAACAAGGTTGCCAACTCCTGCTTTTGACTATCAACATAAAGTCTATACCACCTTGCAGCTTAAAGTGGCCAAGAACCGCCCACATACTGCTATGTCTGACTAACTGATGCATACAGTGTCTTACCACTGATAAGTTCTCTGGTTTACTGCTGTATGTAATTGAAAATTGGTGTCTTATCAATGGGTTGTATTGTTGTATACCTTGGTGTCAATCATTCAGCTGGATGGATTGATGGCTGGATGGATACTATAGATGGATAAATGGAAGTGTTTGAATAGATGGATAATATAGTGGAATAGATGAATGGATGGAATCTATAGATGGATAAATGGAGGCGGATGGATGGATGGATACTATAGATTGATGGATGGATGTATGGATGGATACTATAGATGGATAGATTGAGGCGGAAAGATGGATAATATAGATTAATAAATGGAGGGGGATGGATGGATGGATACTATAGATGGATAGATGGAGATGGATGGGTGAATGATATAGATGGATAAATGGAGGTGGATGGATGGATATAGATGGAGGCAGATGGATGGATGGAAAGATATAAAGATGGAAAGATAGAAAAAAAAAAACTTGTACAACTCTTGGGAATTGCAGAAATCCAGCCAGTCAGATTGGAGTTTTTTGTTTTGAGAAAGCTTTTGCCATTTTTATGTGGAATATGCATCAAATGGTTTGTGGACATGACGTCTGCGTTGTTTTAATTATCACATGAAATAAACAACACGTATCCACACCAGGGACCATTCTGGTGCTTCGCCAACGGCTAACAGTTTTAGCATTCATGTTTTTAATGCGCTAAATCACACAAACACACATACACCCTAAAAAGTCCCTCAGAGTTCCCTGTAATCCTCCACTTGAGAGCCCAGTGTTTCAGCTTGACTGAGTCCACCTCTACACACACTCACACACACATTAGCAGACTCATCCAGTGAAGCACTAATCCATCCAGAAGTTTCCTGGCTGAGGTAGCCTGTACACGCGTCTCTTTATTTTCCAATTTACACGCTTCTCAGTTTATGTTTGCGCTTCTGAGGAAGCAGCTACATCTGACAGATGGTGGTGCATAATTTATCTGCCCCCCCCCGCCCACCCCCATGGGGACCTGACATATAAGAACTGTGGATGGTCTTAATATTTTACTGAGCTGTGTCGCCCCTAGCGACTGATGTATTTTTCATCGGGCACTGGGCGGACGGACCTGGGGAGCATTCAGGCCGACGTAGCCTCAGGCAGGGCCGAGAGCCTCAAAGGACAGAATGAGAGAGAGTAAGATATCTAGATGTGCCTTGAGGGAAAACAAGTGCAAAGATAACATAGAAGAGTGATAAATCTGGGTAAAAAGGATGGAGAGAATGAAAAAATGAACGATGAATGTAAATGTGGAGAAAAAGTGTGTCTGGGGTGCCCTTTAAATAATTAAGGCCGTCCACAGCAAAGCAAGGGGGCATTGATGAGATTCCCTCATCCAGAAGAGAGAGAGATTTGTGTTCAGACTCTAGGTGTCGTCGTCAGTCCAGACATCAGTCATGCAGCGATATTACTGCAACCAACACAAACACACTCTATGCATGCATATGAGCTTAGGATACATTATACTAATACATGCCAAAACATTGATGTTTAGCCTACTCTTGACTTCAGATTAATGACATATAATGATTAATGAAACTTATAAATCAGACATTAAAGGATTAGTTCACTTCAAAATTAAGATTTCATGATATTTTACTCACCCCCATCTCATCCAAGATGTTCATGTCTTTCTTTCTTCAGTCAAAAAGAAAATAAGTTTTTTGAGGAAAATATTCCAGGATTTTCCCCCACACCATTGACTTCCATGGCGACCAAAATGTTGAAGGTCCAAATCAATGCAGTTTCAAAGCGCTATTTTTTGCAATCAGTATTTTTTTTATTTACTGACATGATAGAAAAGGGGCAAAAAATCCTACAGACTTAGTGTACATTAAATGAGGGACCATTAAATGACTATTGAGTAGTATTTATGAGGATCTATTGACAGAAATGCAATATAATATGCATACCTATGTTTTCAGTGGTGTATAAAGACTTGCATAATGAACTGTTATGTTTTTATTACCATAGAATGAGCCTTTTCTATCTCCATACACCGCATGTCCCCTTACAGTGAAATTGCCATTTTGCGCTGTCATGTTCCCTTTCGAAAGGGAACTCGCACTGCGTCAGCTTGACGCTACGGGGAACGCCTTCAGCGTGACAGGTGTCTGAATCACAATCGAATCACGTCAATCCTATTGACCGGCGACAGCCAATGACATCATCAAAGTGCGACCAGGAAGTATATAAGGGCGCCTTACCAACATGACACCGCTTCTTCGTCTTCAGGGACTGTTTGTCTGCTTCGAGAGAAAGAATCACGAAAGCTACAATGAAACACACAGGGAAGTCCAAGCATAACTTCCGGAAGTGCGCGGATCCGTGTCCCAGGTTCCTTACACCTGAGGACACACATACCCTTTGTGTGTTTTGTCTGGGGGAAGAGCACGCACGGAAGGTTCTCGAGGGAGCCTCCTGTGCCAACTGCGAGCGTCTTCCCATCCGGACGCTCCGCTCTCGTCTGGCCCTCTTCTCGAGGGAAGTGGGTCCAGCTTCTGGGGACGGTCCCGCCGGTGCTGAGGCCGAGCGCCGGCTGCAATCATGGGGTTCCCAGATGGATCTGGCTCATCGTCTAGAGAGAGGTGTGGTTCTCTCTGACGATCGGTCAGATCGCGAGGGGCAGCTGCCGGGGGAGGAGTCAGACCTTTCCTCCCTTTCGTCAGCTGGTGTTCTTCCGGATGAGCAAAGGGTAGCTGAGCAGGGTGGTGACGAAGTATCAGCTGAGGCTGAACCCTCTCAGCCGCCCTGCCCCGTGTATGACGAGCTGCTACAGTGGCGGCGCGCGAGGAGAGAGCCCGCGCGTTCGAGCCGCCTCGACGATCGGTTTCTCTCCGACGTCAATCCAGCAGCTCCCTGGAGCCTTCCATTCCTCCCCGATCTTCATGATCAGATCTTGGGGGGCATGGAAGAAGCCGTACTCGGCCCGGATCTTTCGTTATCAGCGGGGGAATTTCGCTGATGTCGAGGGATCCGCCGAGTCCGGTTATGTGTCGATGCCACCAATCGACGAGACGTTCGTGAACTATCTCGCGTCTGGGAGGCCATCGACACTGAGAACTCCCGCCCTGCCCTCTAAGGTGCTGAAGACCACCTCACGCCTTAACGGCAGGGCATACACGTCGGCAGGTCAGGCTGCGTCGGCATTGCACACTATGGCGGTGTTGCAAGCTTACCAGGCTGATCTGCTGAGGGATCTCGATCAGGGGGAGGGCCTACCCCCTGATGCGATGGCCGAGCTGCGTCGCACCACAGATTTTGCTCTCCGGGCTACCAAACAAACAGCGGTCGCCATCAGTCGTTCGATGGCGGCCATGGTGGCCACGGAGAGACATCTGTGGCTGAACCTGGCGGACATCGGGGGGAAAGAAAAGACCTTTCTCCTCGATGCCCCGGTCTCGCCCTCTGAACTCTTCGGCACCTCCGTCGAGGCGGTGGTGGGAAGGTTTAGAGAGGCGAGGGTGTGCTCGGCGGCATTTAGATCATGCATTCCGCGGAGATCCGGGGCGGCACTCAGACAGGCGGGAAGCTCCGGTCCGTCATGGTCTGAGGACTGGCGGCAGGACCAGCGAGCCAGCATCGCTTCTCGCGCGCCCCCTCCTGGTCGGAGTAGGGCGTGGAAAAAGCGTGACTCCCGCACTCAGAAGAGGAAGGACGTCGGACAAGTGACCCGGAACCAGCGCCGTGGAGGGCCACGTTGGGATCAGTCTCCGCCTCCGAGGAGGCGCTAGACTAACGTAGGCCCTTTCCCTTTTCCCCAACACCTCTTACATCAGGCGGTGGGCCCGTGATGAGCGGGAAAAGGAAGTACCCCAATCTCTGACGGCCCGCCAGGCCTGGTATGTGAGAGCGCCCTCGAGCGGGTCGGTGGTAATGTTGCACCTAAGCACACACATTATGAATAAAGATTGTGGGTGAATATCAATGGCGCGCTGCAGGCGAGCGGGTAAGTCCCCTGTGGGGAAAATATCAATACATTTTCTGTTCCATGCTCCCTGCTGAGGATTTCGGGATCACTTTGGAATCGTTGGATATTTCTGTAGGGCCTATAGTTCCCCTGTTTGGATGGCCAGAACGAATGCATTTTACAAGCCAGTTGCTTTAAAAGTTTATTCAGCAGGTTTTTGCTCGCTGTTGATTACGTTTTTTATCTCTATAAAAAAACGGGAATATCGCTGGTAGTGCCGCTCATTCCTGCGGGTGTGTAGTGCTTTTCTCTAAATATAGAAAGGCTGCGTGTAAGAATTCCCAGCTTTAAGCTTGTAACTGGTAGCCGCCTCAGGGTAGAGTGGTCTGCGTCTTCTCTCAGTGTAAAACTGGCTAGAGAATTGGGATCAGACTGTTTCAACTACAGTTAGATCTAGAGCCCATTAAAACAAAACAGGTATAGATCTATTTTGGCTTACGCTTCTAGGGTTTAAAAAAAAAAAATTTCCCTAATGTAGCCGTCTCTTACGTAGAGTCGTCCGGCCAAGGCCCGCCCCCTTTCCTGTGTTCGGGGTTTTTTACTAGCAATGCAGATGGTGCTGTGCAGGATGTGATAGCGACCTAGCCAGTGGTCGCTTGGAGGGATAGGCCATCTTTTTTGTTTGATGTAAAGATGTTGTATATGTTGTTCAACTTTGCCCTCCAGAGCTAGTTGTTTAAAGCCGCCAGTTCTTTGGAATTATACCTGGCATGTGGCAGTACTCCTCTGTTAAAACAGGGTAGATTAGAGTATTTCGCTAACCTAGCTCTGTATCATTCTGCCTCACCCATGGCTTGGGTTGAGCAGCACTTCTTAACCTTTGTGAAGCAAAATTTGTTGGTTTGGTAGTGAGCTCCCTTGTAGCCAGAGCATTGCCATGGCTGACGCCCTTGCATTTCAACGATAGGCCGTTTAGGGGGTCCAGGGCGTTGTTATGCCGAGTATCCTGTCATGAGTAATGTAATTAGGTTCCAGAGCTTGTAGGCGCTGCTGGTAAGACTGCAACTGTCATACAGTAGGCCCGAAAAGTGGGCCGCTGGGATGGATTAGCCCCAGGTTGAGACCTTGGGGAAACCAGTTGGCTGTGAGCAGCCAACTTGGGCAGTCTGGGCAGTAGACTCCGGGTCAGGTGGTAGGCCTCAGTAGGCCTCCTTGCGAGTGAGTCCCGACGTTGGGGAGGTTAGCGATTAATAGCTGCAACCTAGATAGGTAGTCAGCCTTGGAAAGTTGGCCTTTGCAAAGTCGGCCCCTTTTTTGGTATTGCTATGTGTTTACTCCCCAACGATGTCGGCCTCAAGTAGCAGAATTATCAACTAATAACTTCTCTTTGTTGTCTTGTCAGCCAGCAGAGGAGCCGCTGTCAGCCGGGAGATATAGCAGCCAGTCTCATGCCTGCCACAACAGGAAGCCGCCTCCGCGGATCTGCTGTAAGGCTCCATGGACGCCAGTCGACCATGATAAGTCAGTGCGGCTGCCTGACCGTCCCTAGGGGTGAGCCCCGGGACCAGGATGCCTCTGGCAGCAGGCATGTGGGGTTTCCAGGTAGCGGGCCTCACCAGGCCCCCCTGAAGGTTTGCTGTGGGGAGTAGGCCTCAAGCCGGGCCTCCCCTGATGGCACACCCCAAGGTTTCAGTCATTTGGACTAACATGGACTGCTGGCAGATGGTAGGCCTTACTCTGCCTCCCGGTGAGCTCGCTACCAGGCGATAGGCCGCACTGGGCCTCTCTGAGGGGGAATTCCAGAGTCAGAATGCTCGGGCGGCTAGCATAGCCTGCTATTAGGTAGCGGGCCTCTCCAGGCCTCCCTGAGGGGATGAGCTCCTGTTTTCCAGCTGCATCGACAGTGGGCTTCGACTGCTATTATGGGGATGAGCCTCATCTGGCCTCCCTTTAGCCGAGTTCCCGAGTTGGTTCCTCGAGCATTTGGCATGTACTGCTATCATGTAATAGGCCTCACTAGGCCTCCCTGAGGGGTTGGGTTCTCAGTTCAAGAACTGTTTACTGGCATATGCTGACAGCTAGTGGTATCTGCCCCTTATTTGGCAGCATCTGAGGATGGTCTTACCCTGGCGCGACTGAGGTCGCTTCTGCTACTTGGTTCCCATGGGAGGGAATCTAGTCTACAACCTGGCTTACCTACCGGGCAGCCCCTTCTTAAGCTCCCCTCTCTCAGAGGGTCGTCTGTGAGCCCGAAGCTGCCTGGGCCTGATCAGATGGTCGTAGGCCCCTCGCGAGGCCTCCCAAGTTGGATCAGTTTTTAGGCCAGTCTGGCCTCCTGAGTGTTTCTACTTGATAATAGCTCAGTAGATCCTAGGATCGAGCAGATTGACTCCCCTCGCTGGCAAGGGTAGAAAGCGCTATGCTGAGTACTGCTCTCCAGGATGCCCGTCTCTGAGATCCGGCTCAAGGAGGACACTGCCAGCTTGCAGTACCTTGGGTTGGATGCCTCTCCCGGAGGTGAGTTTCCAGAGGCTCTGTTCTCGAACAGACAAGGATGGCTGGTCCCATGTGTCCCATATAGAGGTCTCTGGGTCAGGTCTCCCTGGTGGCATTCGGTGATTTCTTCCCGAGTAGTGGTTGGCTGGGGCGCCCTAGGGCCCCCTAGCCACATTCCCTTAAAGGAGCCCCCTTCCTTTGAATGGGTTGGATCCAGGCCTTTGAGCGGCCTGAGTAGGACCTCGTGCAGCCGCACTAAGGTTCCCGACGAGGCTTATAGCTCGGGCTATGACCGTAGGGAATGCTGTCATTGACAGCCTTGTGTGACCAGAGGGGGAGTGGTTCAGGCATTTCATTTGAATTTGCATGTCCTGACAGTTGTCACTGCCAGTGGGCATGCACTCCCCTCGGCATGGCGGCGTTGGTATTTCGTTCCCCGTAGCGTCAAGCTGACGCAGCGTGAGTTCCCTTTCGAAAGGGAACGTCTCCGGTTACGTATGTAACCTAGGTTCCCTGAGAACAGGGAACGAGACGCTGCGTCGCTTTGCCATGCCTCAGGGCCTGCTCGCCGAACAGTCCCTTCAGACGAAGAAGCGGTGTCATGTTGGTAAGGCGCCCTTATATACTTCCTGGTCGCACTTTGATGATGTCATGGGCTGTCGCCGTTCAATAGGATTGACGTGATTCGATTGTGATTCAGACACCTGTCACGCTGAAGGCGTTCCCCGTAGCGTCAAGCTGACGCAGCGTCTCGTTCCCTGTTCTCAGGGAACCTAGGTTACATACGTAACCGGAGACGTTTCTACAGTAGCCCTAAATGGACAAACTTCTCTACAGAGCGCTAGTCATGCTCTCTCCAAACATTTTTTGTCCTGTGTTGGTTACCGTAGCGCTGGACGATTGCAATTCACAACCTCACCGCTAGATGCCACTAAAAAGCACACACTGCACCTTTAAAAGCAAGCAAGAACCAATTATGTCAGGGGACAAGGGCGGGATACTTTTTCATCACTTGCAAAAAAGTTTTCAGAAGAACAACATCTCAGTTTGGCATGCTATCACACTACAATCTACAGTGCAGTGAGGATAAATTTGGTGATAAGCAACCTCCTAGAAAAGCCCTAGCAACAAACCACAACTAACAACAACAATCCACTACAAACACTTAGAGCACCTTAAAGAAAATGTGTGTATTGATTGCTATAAGAAAAAAAATAAAATAAAACCAGATTCATCTTAGAACAGGCGAAACTGATGATTGTGTATTTCACTGAGGTCTGCACAGTCTTGCCCAGTTTACTGCACTGAGAAAGTGTAGCAGCCCTGACAAATGAGATCGGGATCGAGTTAACGCCTTCAAAATAAAGATTACTGCCTTATTCAGTAAACATTTATTTTCCCCTTCAAAATTACTACTCTTCGCTAGGCATACTGTGTGCATGGGTGTATGTGTTGTTTTGTGTTGTGTTGTGTTGTGTTGTGTGTGTGTGTGTGTGTGTGTGTGTGTGTGTGTGTGTGTGTGTGTGTGTGTGTGTGTGTGTGTGTGTGCTTTAGGAGGATTAAGCCAAGATTCAATTAACTCCACTGTGAAATCCAGCACCGGGGGAAATCAGTGTGTCTGAATAAACTCATCATGTCAAATGTCTCCATATAACTGCGGGTAAACAACACAGACGCACACACACACTTTTACAACAGAACTGTAGGTGTCATTGCCGAGAGAACTAAGTTCACCTCTCTCATTATGTGGTAATTTGAATGTATGCGACAGTAGAGGATAGGGAACATTTACACTTTTTAATGAATTTCTAACAAACAAAACTTTCCCTGCTCAGGCATGTCTGGGTTGCAGCATTGAATCCACCTGTTGCTTCACTGCACATGCAAATTATTATTGTTCATTTAAGAACTGCTTTTCCATTCCTCATTAACGTCACTATATGATAATGCTAATCCTGCAATTCCTGTCTGACATAAGATTACATTCTGAAAATGAAACTACAGTAAATTAAGTATGAATTATCAAACGTCAATATTGATAGACCTATACTGTATATAAAGCTACTGTTACCAGCATTCTTCAAGTTTAAAATGTCTTCTTTTGAGTTCCACAGAAGAAAGTATTAGGTCTACAAAAGACATGAGGGTGAGTTTGACTGATTTTTTAATAGAATTAAAATAGAATATTTGTAGGTTCTGTAGATACTTTAACATTACAATACGTTTAAGCACTTCAAGTCGACCCCACCTTTTATCTGCGCTGCTTACAATCAGAAAAGGCAAATTCAGAATCTGTAAATCAGATTTTATTAATCAATACTTGGAGTCGATTCTGTTACTCTTAGCAAAAGCTCTGAATCGTTTTAAGAATTGCGATTCAGTTTGAATCATTTGCAAAATTCACACACGTGCACTGAATCGTTTACAGCCGTTTGTCACTTAGAAAACGCGATTTTGCTAATAGTAGCTCTGAAGGTGGATGTGTCTGCAATACTTTATTAAAGAGAGCGCAGGGCAAAGTGGAGATTTTATTTATTTATTTATTTTACTTTGGAGTAGCATTATAGACAGGCAGTCAGGCACTGTACATGAAAAAGTCATTCTAACATGTATTGTATTGTCAGCTGTCACAGAAGCTAAGTTACTGGTTATACCCCTACAATAAACAATCTTTTTTTTCTTCTGTGTAGGCTATCTGTAAAAGAGGCCTTACTATACTTGTTTTAAGGAGAATGGCAATGGTTTATGTATATGAATCAAGGTCAGATGATGCTTGGGGACTTATTATATATTACACAATAATAAAAAGTGTCATGAATACAAGGGGTGGTGGTAATGTGAAATTTATGGAGCAGGGCTGTTAACACAAAGGTTGCATGGTGAAAGGCATATGAGGAAACTCATGAAATGAGGTTAGAGAGATGCCACCACTGCTTAACCCAGATTGCTCCAGAGGGAGTTTCTCTGTGACAGATGTATAGTGGGATGTGCAAAAAAATAAACAGTTTAGATCAGCATGATTTATTATTATTATTAGTAGTAATAATAATACAATCTATTATTTATTAATTCTCCATTTTGTATAAAGGTGCACTGTGTAAATTTAAGCAGCATCTAGCGTGAGGTTGCAAATTGCAACCATCCGCCCATAGAGAAGCTACGGTGGCCGACACAGGACAAAGATGTTGTCATCTGAGACAGCAGAGAGTAGCTAGCGCTCTGTAGCGAGGTTTGTCAGTTTAGGGCTACTGTAGAAACTTGCCGGTGCAAAATGGTGACTTCACTGCTAGGGGACCCGCGGTGTATAGAAATGGCTCGTTCTAAGGTAATAAAAACATAACGGTTCATTATGTAAAGTCTTTATACACCACTGAAAACATAGTTATGGATATTATATTGCATTCCTTTCAGTGGATCCTCCTAAATATTACTCACTGCACCTTTAACGTAGAACTTAAGCTGACATGAACTATGCAAATTAGCTTGATAATTCATGTGATCTAATGAAAGCAAGAACATCTGACCATGTGTACAGTCAATGTGCAGATTTTGCTTGCATTTGATTAATGACCTAGATGACCTTACATTTTAATAAACTTAATTTTTCAAAATATTGTTTTATTCCAGGTATAAATGAAGGAAATCTCAGTTTTTCAAAGTGATTTATGAGTTTTGAACTCCTACGTTCTGGCCATCCAACACACCAGCAGATCAGCATTCCTTGCTGGGAATCAGCGTGCAAAACACAAATGCGGGTGATCGGCACTGATGACCTTTACAGTAGGTAAGCATCTACACACCTCTATAATAAGCCGGATTCTGTTTCAGTTAATACTTTTAAATAGATTGATAAATTGCAATTGGTTTCTCCCGCCGCAGTTATATTTGGTACAGTATATTAAACAGCAAGATCAGACCAGTGTACCCATGCCATAGTGCCCAATGTTCAGAGGAGACAAGGACATTTTGATATTCAGCTCTCAGCTCTGATGTACTGGCCTGAACAAGAGTGTGGATGTTCACGCTGCATTACTTTCTAATCACTGTGACCATGAGTGGTCATTAGGTCATTTACAACATAACATGGAATTATTGTTCATAGGCAACATGGGTTAATTAGAACGGCTCTGCATTGTGTGTGCGTGCGTGTGTGACAGGCTTGAGCACAATTTAGACCTGGCTCCCTTTCACTTCACAAGTTAAAATTTGAAGTGAATTGGCCATGAACCACAGGATGTTGAAGTGACATTCAATCACAGTAACACATCAGAGGAATGTAGTCCAACACAATATTAGTTACTTTGTGACTAATTTAAATACATTTTTATATGAATTTGTTTGAACTTTACAGTTTACTGCGGTTATATGACTTGCAGTTTCATTCTGTTTACGGCCTCAAATTAAGATTCAAGTTTTTGCTTCATAGCTTTGTATTTAGAAGTTTTAAAATTTCTGTATTTTGTTTCTGTATGGCAAACAACCCTGGTGTATGTGTGGTTTTCAAGAGGGAAAATAATGGCAGTAAAGAGGCGAAAAATCCTGTCTAAAAATAAAGTGTCGGCCTGCTTTTTGAAACAGAGGCTTGGTGTGCAGTGATAATGTCCCTGAGATGTGTGAAATTACATCTGTTTGATTCGTTTTTACCTACATCTCTCTCTCATTCTGTCACTCCCCCTCTTCCACTCTCTCTATTGCTTTATTCTTGTGCTATTGCTTTTTAATAGGAAAAAACACAAAGAAAATGCCCTCTAGATATGCATTTGATGTGGAACTTGAAAAGATCCTATTATAAGTAACACAGTTTTGTGATATTAGAACACTCCCTTGAAAATCAATAGTTCCCTTTTGTTTTTATAAGTGTGTACACCTCGTTGTGCGCACGTATGTGGATGTGTGTGTGTGTGTGTGTGTGTGTGTGTGTTTACATCATGGCTGTAGCTACAGGCCCTTTGTTTTAAACCCAGCGGTAGGTGGGAAAATCTCTATGTTTATTGCATTTTCCCTATTCTGTTCATTAATGGAAAACTGAGCAAAAACTTTTATAGTCGAGCAAAACAGCACGCTTCATTTGTGTGGATATTTGTTTCACACTGTGTAGTTTCTGTAAAACTGATTGTTTGAGAAAAAGCCAAGCAAATCTTTATGTGTGTGTAACAGAGGCAAGCTAGTAGTTTCTGTGCAAGTAAACCCCACTCCTCTGATCTCAAGAAACGCTCTAGTGTCCAAACTTTTTTAAAAGGGGGCCAGATTCGATGTTTTGCACACACTAGGCTTGCTACGATAGTCGGTGTTGCCGGTGTTACCGGTGTTCAGACTCAACACCGCTTACATCACTTGCCCACCGTGGCACCGCCCCACAGTCGTTTTTTTGTTTTTTTTATCCTAATAAAATAATTTAGTTCAGTTAGAGAACAGACAATACAAATTAAAACTGAACGTGTCTGCTTAATAAAGCATGACCCGACCGTGAGTCGACCGTGAGTCGGCAGGAGTCATTCATTAGATTTCATTCATCATAGAGTGAGGAGCTGACTGAGATGATCGCGGAAGATTTGGTTTCAAAGCGAAACGTAAAAGCGACTATTTAAGGGAGTTTGTCATTTGTTTTGTTGTTGTGTTTTTCAAATAAAATAATAGGCTAATGAACCCACAATTCAAGCAACCCGCCACCGAATTGGCGCTAATTCAAAACCGAAAGTAAAATGTGCACGGCCGCACAGAGCGCGCATTGTTTCCTTTCGTCTGTGACTCCGTCTCCGACACTCTGCGATGACGTCATTTTTGCCGCACGGACCCTCGCGCTCGTTCGTACGGACCATGGTGCGGATGCGTCGAGTATAAACAAGGGTTCACGGACGAATTGTCATTCAATTTCCCAGTGCCAACATTTCAACAGTGCCCTGACTACTAAGGAACTGTTGAGACGCACCCATGGCCTCACAGAGCTCGCATTTACGGACAAACTTCATTCATGGCCTCACAGAGTGCGCATTTACAGACGAGCTGTCATTCACGGTGTGCGCGCGCACTGGTGCGTTTTCAGTGATACCGGTATTACCGGTGTTGTCACACGTCGATTAAACGGTGGGAAAATTTCCTCACCGTCACATCCCTAGCACACACCTGGGGGCCGGTTCCTTTTCTATTATATATTATTGCTGTCAATCGCAACAACAAAAAAAAGTCCTTTAAGTAAGTTAATTTATGTTGCAATAACTTTACCTTCAATCTCCAAATTAATGTATAAACAACATAAAATATATTTTTAATATTTATGGCATCTTTTTATGACTGAACGCCAGATCTCTGATACACCAATACTACTACTGATGTCTTTGCCTCTATGAAACTTTTTTTATAGCACAGTTTTGAGGCAGCTTTAATCGCCTTTTTGGTAACTTCATTACTTAATTGACGACATAAATGACATTGCATGCTCGGGGTTTCTTCTGTGCTTTAATATGAAATGACATAGGCTACAGTTGCACACGTTTAGTTTCGGTGAGCTGCGTTTTATGGTGTGCTCGTAGCTCGCGCTCTTTAATTAAAATATTGTTTCTATATCTAGAATGGCTTCATGGTATTTAGTCTATAAACACATTTAATATAAATACAAATGCACAAAACTGCAAATTTATGACAGAAATTTTCTGTAATTAGTCATTTTTACATTAAAAATTAAATAAAATGAGATCCTACATTTCTGATAAAATACCACGGTTACAGTTCGTGTTACCACAGTAAATCCATGATGGTGAATTGTTGGTTGAAAAGTAACTGAATCGGCTCAGTGTTTCTCCTGATTTGCATGTTCAGTGTTGTTGATTAAGTCAGCACTGTTTTAACTGGCTTTAAACTAAATTAAATCTCAGATAGATTAGCAGCTCGTACCAGAGACGCGTGCCGTGCTGCACATGCAGTGTGCACAAGTATCGCTGTTTCGTTTTGCCTTTGGCATGTTAATGTTTCCCATGCCACCTTGTGTTGACATTGTGAAACTGTACAATTTGTAAATTATGAGTGGCGGACCACATATAATATATATTAATAGACAAGCTGCGGGCGGTTTGAAATTCATCCCCGGGCTGGACTTTGGACACCCCTGCTCTAGTGACTGACGCTAGAGGTTGCAGCCTTTAGCCTCCTTGTTAGAGCGTCCGAATCTCATGCCAGCGGACCCGGGTTCGAGTCCCGCTTTGAGCGGGCGGTTCGAACAGGAGGGGTTACATGTGGTGAATAGGAAACATGGGTTTCGAGGAGTAGATGAGTGGTGATTATGTGATTTTTATATACACTATATATGAGTTCAAAAGTTTTGGACTGGTAACATGTTTTTGAAAGAAGTCTCTTATGCACACCAAAAGGCTGCATTAATTTGATAAAAATTACAGTAAAAAAACTATAATATTGTGAAATATTATTACAATTTAATTTGTAAGAATGGATTTCACCTGAGAATGAACTCACGAGATCTAAGGTGCAATAAGACAATAAAACTCCACTCATCTGAATAGGAGATCTACAAGAGAAAACAGGACACCACCTGTTTCAACCTTATGTCCTCTCCCTGCTGAGGCCTGACCTTTTTCACCCTCTCTTTCTCAGGGCTCACACAATCATGCAAATCTTAGATCCTGCAGGCCCTTTCTTGAGGGTCAATATAAATACTGTTGGTGCGAATGGTAAAGAGGTTTCAGTCCCACATCAGTAGAACAGGTCCAAATAAAGAAAACAATGCTTGTTCTCCTGGTGTGGGAGATGCTCATTGATAAACATTTGCTGTCATCCCCCAAAGATAGGTGTGACCATTTGGGCATGAGAAAAGTTCAACCAAAAGCTGCATAAATATTTGGGTGCTGAATGTTTATTGTTCTTTTGTTCTGGGTGAGTATTTAAGGGGAATTGACAAACCGCTCAAGGAAGCATCTGTAATCAGAACTTCCCACACTGTTGCGGTGTGTCTCTACTGCCAGGTATGACTCCTTGAAACTATTTTGATACTATTTTGATACTATTAATTGGTAATTGTGATTTGTATTCTATGCTGATCAGTTGTGTATGTTGGATTTTTAAAATTCCTTTATTTGATGTTTTGCCTGGCTAAATAAACATTAATTTTGATTTATCTTGTATTCTTCTGAAATCATTATTTTAGTAGTGTCAGTGAGGAGTAAGTAGGAGTAACCGCAAATCTCTCTGCCAGGGCAGATCATACTGGGGACCCCATAGCGGGAGCATTGAGCCATGCATGAGGGAAAATCTGATTTCTGACTGCCACTGTTATTATAAGTTGCAGTTTCCGTGACTATCACTAAAATTACACGTTTTGTTATGAGTAAACATGTGTGACTCACTTAGAGGTAAGATAGTTCACCCTGCAATCCTCTGTAATATCAGAACTGACTAATCTGTGTCCGTTAGAGCAAGCGAAACCGGACGCTTAGCCTATTTGAGACTCCGGGTCCCATGGAGGAACGAATATTTGAAAATAAGTGATACTAAGAAAAATCAACTATCTAAATTAAATCGCAACTAATCTTAAAATCAGCTGATAAACTCTAAACGTAACACAATTTATGGAGTCACATAAAATTGGAGTCAGATTAAATTATATATGGAGTCAGATTTGAGGAAATGGATCTTCACATTTTAATGAATTAAAGTGATTTTTGCAGAAGCGCCAGAAAAGACATACACGCAGAAGTCCTTCAACCAGCTGCTGGATTTCGAAATTTGAGCCAGTGGGTGGACTTTACAATTTAATGTAAAATGTAATTTAATGGCAAAGCTGAAGAACAGCATTTATCTTCACCCTTTATTCAACTATTATTAAAATTGTATTAAATATTTTGTACATATTGTTAATAGTTGTGCTTGGAGTCAATTGTTTTCTTTGTGATAAAGCAACGAAACATACCAAATTCTGCAGACATCATTTTTGGCCAGGCTGTCATACAAAGAAATTACGAACACGCAAACATGAGAGAGAACCAATGACATATTATTATGTTGTAGTCAATGTAGTCAAATAATTTAGTCAGATAAATACCTTAACCAAGTTTAGTGTTTTGTTCTTCCCTCGTATTGGCATGCGCAGGTTGTGAGCGCGTTGTTTGTGTTTGAGCTCCGTCAAATTGATTCATAATCCTTGATTTTCTTCTTAACACTCGCTTACAAACAAATACTTTCTATTATTTACAGCGTGTGAACATATCTCCGATACGATTATCTATAAAAAACAATCGGATTGCTTTGATATCGCTACTTATATCCGAACTTCCGCTACTAGCCGTAGCCCGCTAGCCTTGCACGCGTGGTAACTTGTTTAACGTTACACCCGGTAACCACTGATACCTACAATTCGCCATCGTAGCACATCTGCTACAATGGCGAATAACTCGGATGTGTGTCTAATGTTACCTTTGAGTGCAGGTGAGGACACGTTCGAGCTGCATTCGGTGCAGTTGGAGTTGGAGTCGTTGGAGAAGCAGATTCGCGGCCTTCTAGACAGACAAGCTGTGCTGAGAGAGCGGCGAACAGCGCTTGAAACATCGCGAGCCGATGCTCTCAAGTCAGTGGATAGTAATCTTTTGACTCCGACCTCGTCTACTCCACGTGTTTCTCTGCACAGGACCCAAGCACCCAGGACACGATCATCATCCCTGGTTTCGTTCACTCCGGCACCGACACAGCACCATGGACCCTGGGTGTTTCCACAGCGGAAGACGCATGTCCACGCTACCTCAGGTAAAGGTTCTCGATGTCGCTGCGCAAGTTCCCGAGATCCTGAACGCCGACGAGCGCATCGGAGCTGTCGTGCTGCACGCGGGAACGAACGACACCAGGCTGCGGCAGACGGAGGTTCTGAAGAAGGACTACAGGAGTCTGATCGAGTCGGTGCGCAGAACATCGCCTGAAGCAACGATCGTCGTTTCTGGACCGCTTCCCACGTACCGATTAGGACATGAAAAGTTCAGTAGATTATTTGCTCTAAATGAATGGTTAATGTCATGGTGTAATGAACAGAAGCTGCTCTTTGTAAATAATTGGAATCTGGAGGCTCTTCCGTCCTGATGGCCTTCACCCCAGCAGAATCGGAGCGGCTCTTCTGTCGGACAACATCTCCAGAGCGCTGCACACCATCATATGACTAGTAAGTCAAAGTCCAAATCACAGTATTTGCTGTCCTTACTTAATTGACATAAGTACCAATGTAGAACATTATATAGAAACTGTGTCTATTCCTCGTTTAGTGAGGTCAAACATTAAATCTACTGTAGGATCTAGGAAAAATCTAATTGTGATTAAACCAGAAAATCTCAATATTAGTGAACAAAAACAATTTTGTCCTAACTTAATTGACATAAGTACCAATGTAGAACATTATATAGAAACTGTGTCTATTCCTCGTTTAGTGAGGTCAAACATTAAATCTACTGTAGGATCTAGGAAAAATCGAATTGTGATTAAACCAGAATATCGCAATATTAGTGAACAAAAACAATTTCTAAAACTAGGTCTTCTAAACATTAGATCACTCACACCTAAGGCGGTTATTGTAAATGAAATGGTCACAGATAATAGTTTCGATGTACTTTGCCTTACTGAAACCTGGCTTAAGCCAAATGATTATTTCGGTCTTAATGAGTCTACTCCACCAGGATACTGTTATAAGCATGAGCCCCGTCTGATTGGTCGTGGCGGGGGTGTTGCAACAATCTATAGAGATATTCTTAATGTTACCCAGAAAACAGGTCAAAGGTTTAATTCGTTTGAAGTACTAGTGCTAAATGTCACGCTCTTAGATGTAAGAAAGAAATCTGTATTATCTCTAGCCTTGGCTACTGTATATAGACCTCCAGGGCCCTATGCTGATTTCCTAAAAGAGTTTGCAGACTTTCTCTCAGATCTATTGGTCAACGTCGATAAAGCATTAATTGTTGGAGATTTTAACATACACGTAGATAACACAAATGATGCGTTAGGGGCTGCGTTTACAGATCTATTAAATTCCTTAGGGGTCAAGCAAAATGTCACTGGTCCCACTCATCATCTTAATCACACACTAGATTTAATTATATCACATGGAACCAACCCAACCGATATAGATATTATACCGCAAAGTGATGATGTCACTGACCATTACATGGTAACTTGCATACTGCGTACTGCTGAAATCTGTCATGTTTCGCCACGTTATCGACCAGACAGAACAATCCTTCCAACCACTATAGATAGATTCTCAAATACCTTACCTGTTCTGTCTCAGCTGCTAAGTGAACCCAAACAAACAGATGAACTAGAGGAAATGACTAGCAGAATGAGCACCATTTTCTCTAGTACATTAGAAATTGTGGCACCAATTAGATTAAAAAAGGTCAAAGAGAAAACTAAAGCACCATGGTACAACAGTGCTACACATGTTATCAAGAGAGAAACTCGTAACTTAGAGCGTGAATGGAAACAAACTAATTTAGAGGTCTTTAGAATCGCGTGGAAAGATAGTATGTCACGTTATAAAAAGGCCCTAAAAGCAGCCAAGGCTGAGCATCTCCGCAAACTAATAGAAAATAACCAAAATAATCCAAGGTTTTTATTTAACACTGTGGCTAGACTAACAAATAAACAAGCATCGCCTGAGCAAAATATTCCGTTACAGTTTAGTAGTAATGATTTTATGAATTTCTTCACTGAGAAAATAGAAAGCATCAGAAACAAAATTGTAAATGTACAATCTTTAATGATGTCTTATGATTCAACTGCAATTATCGCCCCTCAAGAATTACTACACCGCTTTACAACTATAGGACAGGAAGAGCTAAATAAACTTATCATTGCATCTAAACCAACAACATGTTTATTAGATCCAATACCCACTAAATTACTGAAAGAGTTGTTACCTGTAGTGGAAGAGCATCTTCTCAATATTATTAACTCGTCTTTATCTTTAGGTCATGTTCCAAGAATATTCAAGTTGGCAGTCATAAAACCTCTCATTAAGAAGCCACAATTAGATCATAATAACCTAGCAAATTACAGACCAATTTCAAATCTTCCATTCATGTCTAAAATACTAGAAAAAGTTGTGTCCACTCAATTGTGCTCTTTCTTGCAAGAAAATGATATCTATGAAAAATTTCAATCAGGATTCAGGCCGCAAAACAGCACAGAAACCGCGCTCGTTAAAATCACAAATGATTTACTTCTAGCTTCTGACCAAGGCTGTATCTCAATACTAGTTCTACTTGATCTTAGTGCTGCGTTCAATACTATAGATCATAAAATACTATTAGATCGACTTCAAAATTACACTGGTGTTCAGGGACAGGCATTAAACTGGTTTAGATCATATTTATCAGACCGCTACCATTTTGTCTGTCTAAATGGGGAAAAATCAAAGATAACGTCAGTAGACTATGGGGTGCCGCAAGGATCCGTGCTAGGCCCTCTGCTATTCTCAATATATATGCTGCCACTTGGTAATATTATAAGAAAACAAGGAATTAATTTCCACTGTTATGCTGATGACACTCAATTATATATTTCATCACGACCAAATGAAAACGCTAAATTATCTAAACTGACAGCGTATGTTGAAGATATTTAACACTGGATGATGTGTAATTTTCTGCTATTAAATTCAGATAAAACGGAGGTATTACTTATTGGTCCAAAAAACTGCCCACAAAACCTCTCACAATACAACTTTAAATTGGAAGGATGTCCTGTCACTTTATCCACAACAGTAAAAGACCTGGGTGTTATATTAGACCGCAACTTGTCTTTCGAAAATCATATTTCATATGTTACAAGAACGGCATTTTTCCACCTTAGAAACATTGCTAAGCTACGTAACATGCTATCTATTTCTGATGCAGAAAAGTTAGTTCATGCATTCAAGACCTCGAGACTAGATTACTGTAATGCTTTATTAGCTGGTTTTCCTGCATCATCAATAAAAAAGCTATAGTTTGTCCAAAACGCAGCTGCTAGAGTTCTTACTAGGTCAAGAAAATATGATCATATAACACCAATTCTATCATCTCTACACTGGTTACCTATTAAGTTCCGTATCAATTACAAATTATTGCTACTGACTTATAAAGCCCTAAATGGTTTAGCTCCAGTGTATTTAACGGATCTTCTATCGCCCTACAATCCATCGCGCTCTTTAAGATCACTAAACTCGAGGCTTCTGGTCATTCCTAGGATATCTAAAATCTAAAGTCCTCTAAAGGAGGGAGGGCATTTTCACATTTAGCGCCTAAACTCTGGAATAGTCTTCCTGATATTGTTCGAGGTTCAGACTCGCTGTCTCAGTTTAAAACTAGATTAAAGACGCATCTCTTTAGCCAAGCATTCACATTATAAATACGTTTTATACTACAGTTAAATCGGATCAAAAGCATTAGTATTCAGAACAGCAGCTATGCTAATTATTTCCCATCTGCTTTTCTGTTGTTATCTCGGGACACTAGTCCCGAGGTAACTAGTTCGTCAGCTCCAGTTTGTATCCAGCCTCTCATGGAGACTTCAGATGCCCCGACACCTGTGATGAGACGACTCGACGCCTGTGAAGAGACGACTCAACGCCAGCGTTGTTATGGCCTAAAATAATACATGATTGATTAACTTATTCTAACATTTTTCTTTAACATTCTCTTTCTAACATTTTTCAATGTACATTTATGAAATGCACTTTCTGTAAAGCTGCTTTGAAACGATGTGTATTGTGAAAAGCGCTATACAAATAAATTTGAATTGAATTGAATTGAATATTTAAAACAAATTTGAAATGTATTCTTTATATTTTTACAGTTTAATCGAACTTTTAGGGTCGTTAAAAATAAAATATCCCCTCAGGACATCACTTTTGGACACTATTGTATGCAAACATTTTGGGCCCTATCATTCACCTGATGCAATGGAAAGGCAGGCGTGACGCAAGTGTTATTTTTCTAGTTTCAGCCCGACACATTTATCGTTTTCACGTCCAGCGCCACGTTGTTTAAATAGCATGCACTCACGGCCATCTGTTCGACCATAGGAATGCTGGTCTGAAAACGAGGTGTATTCAGGCGCATTGCTGGCGCATTGCTATTTTGACGCAACTGAAAATGACTGGACCACTGACCCACAAAAACCTGGTCTAAAGTCGCAGTATTTTTTTTTATTTAAAGGGCGTGTTAGTAATATGCGCCTATAGACAGCCACACAATGCGCGTACACTCTGCTTGTTACACACACAGGGACATGCAGCAGCACACAAATATGCTAAAAAATGCTTAAAAATAAAAGGATTACAATGTAAAAGATTATTATTGTGTACATAAAGATAAAAATGCTTACATGTCATAATGGATAGTCATTGCATGTATCAGAATAACCTATTTGCAATAATGACGACTGGCAAATCAATTTGGCTAATTATTTGACCAATCATGGAAATACACACGTATTTAAACCGACTCATCAGGTTAAGGGTGTCAATGTTCCGCTATGTAAATAGCAATCTGCCATTTTGCAAGCGCACCTGGCTTTTGAAAGGGAACGGGAGATGACACTGGGCCACAACTCACCGATGTTTCATTAAGAGACTAGGTACAACCCTTTTGGACCATTATTTCCATCATTAAACTAGAAAAATTGGATTCGGACACACCCTAAGTGCACCTACGCCATGGGGCATGGGCTTCAGACCATGCACTCAGATCGTTAAAATAGGGCCCTTTATGTTGGTTTTAATTTGTGCACTAGATTAGAGTTTTACTGTAATCTCAGTACTGCTTGTGTGGCATTGAGCAAGGCAAAAGTAAAAGTAAAGTTACTTTGAAAGAAGTAATAGCTAAATGCACATTATCACATGGAAATATTAAAGGGGTCATGTTCTACACTTTTGAAAATTTTATCCCTAAAATCCACTTAGAAATATTAGTCAAGGTTTCTTGTACCAAAACTGTGGTAATTTAGTTTTCAATTTTCCGCCCTCTCTCTGACCCTTGTGCTGTGTGTTCCAGACAACTTTGAAGATGGAATTCTCTTACCTCCTACTTCAAAATAACCTCTGAAACCGCTCATGGTCAGACATCTGACTTAAGTCAGGGCAGATCGATCAACCTCAACTTCAATGAGAAGCGCCATTTGACATTCACAATGCACAGAGGGGATAAAGTTAGAAATATTAGTGTGCTATTGTTATTCATATGTATTATTGTTAAAAAAAAAATGTTAAAGAAAAACAGGAAATCTGGCAATACCGTTACAGGTAAACAACAGAATGTAAATATATAGAAGTAAATCAGTTACAGTGCTTTGCATTGTTGTTCACAGTTTGTATGTGTGTGCCATAATTGGTAAAGAAATTAAAATGATCTTATTGAGGCATGGCACCATTTTGTTTATTTTTTTCTATTGTTTTATTTGTTCTATTGCAAAGTTCTTATTTTATTACTGGCTGTTTACTTATCTTTAATAATATTTGAGATTTTTATTAGTTAGACTAATACTTTTTGCTGTGGGATCAAAAGTGGGATCAAAAACACAATGAAAACAGTAACTATTTTATTTGAATCATTTATTACTTTTTTGTGGTGGAGAAATTTTGGAAGGTCAAGTACAAATTTGAGCCACCGGGCCAGTATAAAAAAAAAAAATCACATAAAAGAAAGAAACCAAATAAAGAATCATTTGTTTGAATAAGTACAGTGTTTTCTTTACTCAAGAAACACTATATAAACCCAAATGTTTAATGTATTTGTGAAGCAGAGAAGAGTGTCTTAGTCTAGCGAGTCATGGCAACTGTCTTAAATAACCTGTCTTAAATAGCACTTCATCTTTTATAATATGAGATTTTATTATTTAAATAAATACAGGGTTTTTTTTCCATTTCCTGAAAAGTAAGGTTTCCACTTGACAGCAGCAATATTGTTTATTTCCATATATTTAAACACAAGCCTTTCACATTCCACAGCAAAACATTTTGCAGTTAAGTTGCAATGTGATGTATGTTCACACTGGATGCATTGTTGTATTCCGTCTGCACTTTTTTAAAAATTGTTTGTTTATTCACATTTACAAAATCTTACAGTCTATATTTTGCTCTGATTGTATGAAAATACCTTACAGAAAACAAAACAAAATGACATAAATGACTTGCTCTTCAGTGGAATGAATGAAGGGTTTTGTTTATATACAGTCAAACCAGAGTTTTTTCAGACACCTTCAACATTTTCTCACATTATCACAGTTTATTCGTTATAGTTTAGAAAATGGTAATTAAATAGACAAGAACTCAGAGTTAAGGCCCTTTCACACCGGACGTGTAACGGAAAAGCGAATATTTCGTGTGCGAATAGTTCGCGTCAAAACCATTCACATCAGCAGCGACACAAAGTTGCAACATCTGTGAAGTTTCAGAGCTCCAACATTCCAAAACATTTGCGGCGACAGCTGAGAAAACACGGACACTTCATCATCCAGTGAAGACAAGCTTTTCACTTCATTTAAAAGACTGACAAGAAGGCACCCAGTCTTAAAAGAACAGAGTCTGAAGGGGAGTATGCTAATCTTGTACAGGAGCTAAAACTTTATCATGGCCGGTTCCGCACTTACTTTCAAATGTCCGTGGGACAATTTGAGGAGCTCCTCCAGAGACAGTAGCACCACATCTGACGAGACATTTCAGGGAACCAGTCGATCCGGAGCAGCTGTGTTTCCAGTTGAGTCACAATGTAAACAGCGGCAGTGTCTCAGTGGTTCATGTAGGTTGTCTACAAACCGGAAGGTTGGTGGTTCAATCCCTGGTTCCACCTGACCTAGTTTCGAGTTATCCATGAGCAAGACACCTAACCCCAGCTGCTCCCGACGAGCTGGATGGCGCCTTGCATGGCTGACACCGCTATCGGTGTATGAATGGGTGAATGTGAGGCAATGTGTAAAGCTCTTTGGATGGCCATGGGTCTGTTAAAAGCGATATATAAATGCAGTCCATTTACCATTTATCATTTACTGTAAGTGCCACAGTCGTACTGGCGGAAACGCATTCACTTTCCATAGTCGCGGAGACAATTAGGTTTAGAATTTTTTTTTACGAGTTTTAACTCAAAAGGTTATGGTATCGTTGTCTGTAGCCTACAGTGGGCAAATACACCTGTAACTACAACTTCAGCTGTAATCTCGTGAGAAATGCAATACCTGGCAATGGTTAATGTTGATTGAATAGCTAATGACATAAAATGGAACCTTTGTTTCCTTGTATGTGATTGGTTTAAGCCTTTTCTGTCGCTGCGAGAGTTTAAAAAAAATCGACATCGAAACAAACAAAAAAAACATTGTTTTTTCACTCACGTTAGGTGTGGAAGCACTCATTACACAAACTGCTGAACAAAAAATAAAACCATTGCGCAAATTATTCGTCCGTCAAAATCACGTTCAGTGTGAAATAGGGATGGGCATTTCAAGCAAAAATAATATTCGATGATCGCTAGGAAATTATTCGATTTTTATTCGAAAATCGCAACTCCTCCCCTGCATGCACGCATGTAAAGGCTACACACATATAATTAGAGAGAGAGAGAGAGAGAGAGAGAGGGAGAGAGACCATTCACGCTCTCAATCTGTATGATAACAAACTGTTTAATTAATTAGGGAATAGGCTGTATCAACCTAAGCCATATAATTATTGTAACATGCTGAAACATTATGACTGTTATTTGACATCACCCAAAGTTACCGTAACCATTAAATGCCACAAGTCTACAGTGTGCACGTGAGACGATGTGTTCTTCTTCTGTCGTCTCAGGGCGTTTTTAGCCTGGCAGTTTAGTTCGAAATAGTGCACAGTTCACATGAAAAATTGCTAATGTAAAAGCTTTCATACAGAGCTTGGTGTGCACTGAGATACTGAACCCGAAAACACACAACCGGAGTTCGGTTGCACTCGAACTGTGCTGCGATTCACGTGAATGTGAAAACAACACTCGGGCGAACAATTGTTCAGGAAGAAAAGTAACCAGCGCATGCGTTTTAGCCGATTACAATGTCATTAGTTCAATAACATACATATAAGTGATGATAGTGTTGATGATTTACCTGAGATACGATAGCGAGAGCGAGCCTGCAGTGTATTCGCGCATGGAGTGCAATCAAGGTAGCAAATGAATGGCAATTCACTTTCTCCTCAAAAGAGTCTGTTATAAAACACCCTGAGAGCTGAGAGCTTTTAGGTACGTTATTGGCAGCGCCTCCCTCTGGTTACATGAACGCATCACCACCACATCCGCACCAAAAACATGGGGATTTTTTTTGGACGATAATTGCAGAAACTATTCGATATTCTATATTTAAATCAACTAATCGAATATTCGAAAATCGCGACCCCGTCCCTAGTGTGAAATGACATTTAAACATTGTCAGAACAAATTCATCTTGGTAATGTCAGATGTATGGATTACAATCAACCAATCAGCTGCCAGCTGTTAAAATTAAGTACACAATTAGATAATACCAATTTAGGTCAACCAATTACCAAGCAATGCTTAATGTGTTTCAGTCTGTGGTGTATAAGACATTGCATTAGCAATTACAGAAAAAACACTTGGTCAAGTTGAAGTGTCTGAATAGTTTTGGTCCCAAATTTTTATCAATTTTACTGGAAGTCCATTGTATTAAGAATTGTGGGGTATAAAATGTCAGTTTACTTAAATTTGCTATCCTCACTAACATAAATTAACTATATTGTTCTGCACCCACTAGTAAAAAAGTGTGTGTGTGTGTGTGTGTGTGTGTGTGTGTGTGTGTGTGTGTGTGTGTGTGTGTGTGTGTGTGTGTGTGTGTGTGTGTGTGTGTGTGTGTGTGTGTGTGTGTGTGTGTGTGTGAATTTAATTGTATGGAATCTTCAAACTATCAGAACTAAAAATCAGTGGTAAGATTCTGCAAGTGTAAATAAGTGTACTATTTGATAAATTGTACTAAATGAATGTGTTAATTTGACAGCCCTGGTATATGTAAAAACGTTGTGTCTCTCCAGAGTTCAATAACCCTCAATTGGATAACTAATTATGCTGGACTTCTTTTCTGCCAGCCCTCTTTTCATACTGTACTGTACACAGCTGCACTGAAGAGGCCTGTCTGCTGCATTGATTGTGTAAAGATTCTGTGTTAGATTGTGTGTCTGTGTGTGAGAACTAGAGCGTGCATTATTATATAAAAATCATGTGGATCCTCGTGTGCCTGTGCATATTGAGGGTTATGTGTAGTTCAACTCTCTGTACGCACTTCACGTTTGCTCTTTATCTCTACTTCATCAATATGGAAGATCAACCCTAACATCCTAATATCAAAGCTGCGCGACCGCTATACTGTGTAAGTGTGTGTGGACAAGATCAATAATAAGATCGGCCCTCCTGCCCCATTCTCGCAGATATATAGTCACTCTGTTCAGTCAAGGGGCAGAGATGTGAGATTGAGTGAGTTGACCCCTCAACCCTCACACACACTCCCCACATATTCATTGTTTATATCAGAGGAGCACACAGCAAGCGTTATATCATTTATTGGCTTATATGAGCGGTTCAGCTTTGAAAGGTGTACTGAAGATTAGATTAAACGTGTTGTAGATCAATGAAGCCAGCGTGCTTGGGGAATAATACTACAACAGTTGACTACAGTAACTTGCACGTTTTTTTTTATTTTTATAAACTACCTGCAGAAATAACTCCGCAGACAGTTGAACGTTTGGGCTTAGATATGCTGCAATGATAAGGATAAGGTGGATTTGTGTGCGAGGAACTAAAGGCCTTTTTCTATTTATTTAGGTTTAGCTTTATACTCCATCCCCTTAATCCTTCTAATTACACTGCACTGAATGTGTGTTACACTGCATTTCTGAGTATTATTTCTGGTTTTCTGTGTTATAGTTTTGGTCTTCTGCTTGTCTCCTTGGATTTCCCTGTTTGCCTGGTCCTTGGTCTCTGTTATTATCTGGATGTTTTGCCCTATGGTTTTGACCCTATGCCTGTTATGGATTACGATTGTGTTGCTATTTTTTGTGGATGTCCAATGTAAAATTAATTAATATTAATAAAAAGTGCTGCCTCCCAGTGTAGTTGAAAATATTTTTTTAGGATTATGAAATAGTACGGTGACATAATTATTGGGAAGATGGTCAAAGACTTATCAGCTGATATAGGATATTTCCCCCCCCCCATATATTGACATTTGGATTTGTTTGATTCATCTATAGCACACACTTTAAAGGGTTAGTTCATCCTAAAATTAAAATTGTCATTTTAATTCTCACCCTGGTCTTTCTTTTTCGGGCCGCAAATGTAGGAATTAAAAAATGTCCGCTTGTCCATATAATGGCAGTGATTAGCGACCAGCATCAAGCTTTTTAAAAAACGCAAAAGTATCACATTGATAACAATATATATCACATTATACTTGTTCTTATTTTGTTTTGGGCTTTATCATAAACGTGCTGATCAATACCATCACTTGTTCGTACTTGTATTGACTATTTTGTCTGTAGTATGCTGTATTTTGTGTTTGTTGTTATAGTTGATTTGCTTGCTTTCTTTGATGTAAGTCTGTGTTAGGGATGCAAATATATATAAATATATATATATATATATATATATATATATATATATATATATATATATATATATATATATATATATATATATATATATATATATATATATATATATATATATATATATATATATTAGGGCTGGGTATTGACACAAATTTCACAATTCGATTTCGATTCACAAGCTTTCGATTCAATTCAATTCAATATCGATTATTTTAAATATACACTCACCTAAAGGATTATTAGGAACACCATACTAATACTGTGTTTGACCCCCTTTCGCCTTCAGAACTGCCTTAATTCTACGTGGCATTGATTCAACAAGGTGCTGAAAGCATTCTTTAGAAATGTTGGCCCATATTGATAGGATAGCATCTTGCAGTTGATGGAGATTTGATGGATGCACATCCAGGGCACGAAGCTCCCATTCCACCACATCCCAAAGATGCTCTATTGGGTTGAGATCTGGTGACTGTGGGGGCCATTTTAGTACAGTGAACTCATTGTCATGTTCAAGAAACCAATATGAAATGATTCAAGCTTTGTGACATGGTGCATTATCCTGCAGGAAGTAGCCATCAGAGGATCGGTACATGGTGGTCATAAAGGGATGGACATGGTCAGAAACAATGCTCAGGTAGGCCGTGGCATTTAAACGATGCCCAATTGGCACTAAGGGGCCTAAAGTGTGCCAAGAAAACATCCCCCACACCATTACACCACCACCAGCCTGCACAGTGGTAACAAGGCATGATGGATCCAGGTTCTCATTCTGTTTACGCCAAATTCTGACTCTACCATCTGAATGTCTCAACAGAAATCGAGACTCATCAGACCAGGCAACATTTTTCCAGTCTTCAACTGTCCAATTTTGGTGAGCTCGTGCAAATAGTAGCCTCTTTTTCCTATTTATAGTGGAGATGAGTGGTACTCGGTGGGGTCTTCTGCTGTTGTAGCCCATCCGCCTCAAGGTTGTGCGTGTTGTGGCTTCACAAATGCTTTGCTACATACCTCGGTTGTAATGAGTGGTTATTTCAGTCAAAGTTGCTCTTCTATCAGCTTGAATCAGTCGGCCCATTCTCCTCTGACCTCTAGCATCAACAAGGCATTTTCGCCCACAGGACTGCCACATACTGAATGTTTTTCCCTTTTCACACCCTTCTTTGTAAACCCTAGAAATGGTTGTGCGTGAAAATCACAGTAACTGAGCAGATTGTGAAATACTCAGACCTGCCCGTCTGGCACCAACAACCATGCCACGCTCAAAATTGCTTAAATCACCTTTCTTTCCCATTTTGACATTCAGTTTGGAGTTCAGGAGATTGTCTTGACCAGGACCACACCCCTAAATGCATTGAAGCAACTGCCATGTTATTGGTTGATTAGATAATTGCATTAATGAGAAATTTAACAGGTGTTCCTAATCATTCTTTAGGTGAGTGTATATCTGGTATACATGGCCAATTTTCTCAAGGAAAACAAATCTCTGAACTAATGTTGTAAACTATGGGAGTCAGTTGGTACTACATTAGCCTACTAATATTGAAGGTAAAAATTAACTGATTTGTATACAAACACTTAAAATTACACTAAATTATTTTTTTTATAGTAATAAAGTTATAATACTAACTTTACAATTACATAATCATATTTCTACTCCAATTAGTTTTTATAAATATAAACATAAACATTTGGCTGTCATAAAAACTTGCCAGATTTATATATAGGCTACATGCATGCATTAAATGTTGAAGAACATTAAAAATGACAATCAATAGCCTATGTAATGTGGTGCATGTAAATAGCTAAATGCTCCTCTCTAGAGTTATTTTTTTCTAGCTGAGTAAAGCTGACTAACGAGTTTATGGACACTGGATATGGTTTTTCTGAGGTAAATGTGACGTTATATAACATTGTTTACAAGACATTATTTTACTTACGTCTTTCTGCGGTCGAAACACTTGAGCTATTCTATGTGACATGATATGGATTTCAGTAAGTTGTCCTATATCTTTTAACACACTTTCAGATGCTTATTCATGTTTATTTCGTGCTGTAACTGGTATTAAGGCAGAAGAGAAGATCTGTTCATGTTTGCTCCGCGCTGCCGGTTCTGTTGAGCTGAGCTGCGGCAGAGCGATCTCGCGCCAAATGGGTATTCATTGAATTTAGTAAAAAAAATAGACGTAATTTGAAATCTGAGACTTTGTTTCATATCAATAGTAATAAAGCACAAAGATTATTGTGATTTATTGGATGGAAGGTGCGCTACAATGTTTATTTAATGAATTAACTGAAAACAGGATGACTAATTGATTCTTGGGATTTAAGAATCAATGTTGTTTTGTTAAAGTGAGAATCGATTAAAATCGAGAAATCAATATTTTTTAACCCAGCCCTTATATTTTATTTTATTTTATTTTATTTTATTTTATTTTATTTTATTTTATTTTATTTTATTTTATTTTATTTATTTTATTTATTTTATTTATTTTATTTTATTTTATTTTATTTTATTTATTTTTTTATTTTTTTATTTATTTTTATTTTTTATTTTATTTTTTTTTATTTGGCCATCTTATCTTGTCTTTGGCCTATTATGCCTACAGGTATCATACTCAAATCACTAAGGGTGCTCTATTAAAGTGCAGATTTAGGCTAAGCAACGGCTCCACCATAGCAGTGAGTGTACAGTGAGACATTTAAGATTTTTTAGAATTTCAAAAATATTTTGCAATGAATAGGGATGAAACGGTATGGAAATTTGACATCACAATTATAGTGACCCAAATTATCACGGTTATCAATATTATCACGGATTTCTTTAAATGAGATGAAATTGTTCAAAAAGAACAGATGCACACACTGAAAACATTTCAACAAGTTTTATATTTGAAAATCAACAAACAACAAATACATCAAGCAGCTCTATGCCCTTTTTAAAGCTAGATTCTGTGGGATTTCCTTCCTTATAATGGCCGTTGTCAATAGCAATGCATAACGCATAAATAATAATAATTTGGTGTAAATATAATATCTAATATTATCTCTGTTAATATATTCTCAAGCAATATTCTCCTCAGTGTTCTATCAGCTATGACACATTTAAATCTAGCATATTTTGTGTATGAACCCAAACAGTATCCTAGTGAAATAATGCATATCCAAATTTTCCTATGATTTGAGTTTATTTTATTAAATATCAGAAATACCTGATACCTAGATGAACACTGTACAGCTGGTTTTATGACTGCAAGTCTTTTAATGCTATAGAAGTTAGAAACGTGTATAATCTTGCATGTAACTTTAGAGACGGTCCCTGAATTCGCAATTTGCGAACGTCAAGCCAACTTTATGCCAGTCATATCAGATGCGCTGTGGTTCTGCTGTGTTTGAAACTATTTTTCGCTGCTGAAATAGAACAAAAACAGTCAACCACTGTATGATGAATGAATCTCCTGCGTACATTGCACGTTTTCAGTGAGTGACAGCGCGTTCTGAACAAAACTCCGGCTAATCTGAACACCTCTGATTATTAGAAACACGTGTGGTTAGTAATGCGCAACGCGATTATAACAGATGGCTTTTGAGAAGACTATAATAAGTTCAACCGCCAAAGTGGCTAGTGTGAGAGGTAGTTCCCATTCAGTCGGTCACGTTCGACGTACGTCGGACGTACCGACGAATTGGGATCACTTCTGGGAGCCCCTATCAGCTTCGAGCTATCTAGAACCGGCCAATGAACAATTGGCGTGCGAGATTTGCATCTCGCGCTACGCCCCGCGCCGCGGGTATAAACAGGAAGCGAGAGCGAATGCACGCTGTCATTCACTTCGGAGCCACACGGCAGATGAAGACGACTCTCAACGCTTCGCTTCAGTTTATCGCTGCTATCAGCAAGAGTTATTTTTTACCGGAGAATCCAGAGGAGACGAGTGTTGGAGGAACGGCACATTTCAGCGGGATCCGCGCTGACTCATCGGCTGCCTCTGCAAGCAGAGAAAAACTGCTGTTTTAACAGCAACAGCAAATCTGTTGGTCTGGTTGGACGTTTTTCCTGTTGAGTACAGGCACGGGCTGCACACAATCCCGTGCGCTGTCGCGTTTCCCCCTGAGTGCTTCAGCACAGAGCGTTTCCTCACAAAAAGAGTTCACGGGTGACGTGCCGTCCTTTTCAGGATGTCTTACCACCCGTGCGTTTCTGGATGCGGTCGTTCCCTGTCCCCTGCTGACGGTCACAATCGCTGTCTCACGTGTTTGGGCACACAGCACGCTGAGGCGGCGTTTGTGGATAGTTCATGTTCCCACTGCGGGAACATGACTATCTTGGAGCTAAGATCGAGACTCTCCTACCTCCGGGCTGGGGGAGTCCCCTTACCCATCCCACGAACCAGGGCTGCCCCTAACCCGGGCGGACCTGCTTCTTTGGATGGCCAGAGTGATCTGAGGATTACGTTTAGGGCAAACCCGCCGAGCGACCCTCCGCAGGCCCCTAATCCCTCAGCTCCGCAGCCGGTAGAGCCTCCGAGAGAACCCGCTGGACCCTCCCACGGGAGACCAGTGGTGACTTTTGGAGCTCCAGCGGACGAACAGATGTCGATCGCTGCATCGGAGGGGGAGTTTCAGTCCTCAGAGGATGAAGGGTCAGCTGTACTGCCTCCCTCTGGGAGAGTGGCAACGGCTGCCCCGGACCCTGAGATGGCTGCTATGCTTGCCCGGGCCGCCGAAAGGGTTGGGCTCGAGTGGAACCCTCCACCGTGTCCCGAACCCTCTAGGTTGGACGATTGGTTCCTCGGGGTGGGTCGCGCTGGTTCTCAGCGTCCCGCCCCGACACCTTTCTTCCCGGAGGTGCATGAGGAGCTCACAAGGTCGTGGACGGCACCTTTTTCTGCCAGAAACCGGCCGAGTGACTCCTCCCCCCTCACTACCCTTGACGGCGGGCCAGCCAAGGGGTACGTGGGGATCCCGCCAGTGGAGCGCGCCGTCGCGATGCAACTGTGTCCGGCGACCGCCTCTAACTGGCGCGGTGACCCACGTCTCCCGTCCCGGGCCTGTAAGTTCTCTTCCGGTCTGACCGGGAAGGCTTACAAGGCCTGTGGGCAGGCTGCGTCCGCCTTGCATGGCATGGCGTTGCTTCAGGTCCACCAGGCCCAGGCACTCCTTGACATGCACGAGGGTAGGCCTGACCCAGAGCTCCTCCGGGAGCTCCGGACGGCGACGGACCTCGCCCTCCGGGCGACGAAAGTCACCGCCCGTGCCATCGGTCAGGCGATGTCCACACTTGTGGTCCAGGAGCGGCATCTCTGGCTTAACCTGGCTGACATGAGGGAGACCGATAAATATCGGTTCCTGGACTCCCCCATCTCGTCAGCTGGGTTATTCGGCGACGCGGTCGAGAGCTTCGCCCAACAGTTCTCGGCCGCCCAGAAGCAGACGGAGGCGATCAAGCACATCCTGCCCCGGCGGCCCGCTGCTGCCTCCACCCCGCCGCCGGCGGCAGCGCCTCCGACTACTCGTCGCCGAGGACGTCCACCCGCCGCCACCTCCGCCCCCGCCAAGGCACCGCAGCAGCCTTCCACCAGCCGACGGCGTGGGGCCGGCCGTGGGAAGGATGTCCAGCCCGCTCAGGCCGCTGCCAAGCCAGGTGGCAAGCGTCGTCGCAAGCGACCCTGAGACGGGCCGCCCAGAGATGGAGGAAACTGCTCTGAGGGAGATGGCTGCAGCACCACTCCTTCCCCCGGAGGAGGGCCGGGGGAAAATCTTTTGTTTGTCTGTTCCGCCGCTGGTCCCAGTGCCAGCGGCACCCAAAACATCAATAAAAGAGCAGTTTCCAATATCTCTGGGTGCCAAGAGAGCGCGCTTGGCGGTGGTCGACGCTCCCATGCCTCGCCACCCTCAAGTACCTCTCCCTTCGCCAGCAGGGGACGCCGGCTGTCGGGACGCACACAAGCGGCCTCCCCACACTCGCACGTCCCCTCCGCGGATGCAGGTAAGTGTTGCACAGCACACTCAGATCCCGCTACGGGCCGCTCCCATGCCGTCCGAGCCGGATCCCTGCGTTCCGCCTCGCTGCCCCGCTGCGGGTACGTCTGTGGTGCCGATGGTCCCCCTTGCTCGGAGTCTGGGAGCCTGGCTAGCGCTTCCCAGCCCGTCTCGGTGGCTCATCCGTACCATCAGACTCGGCTATGCGATTCAGTTCGCCCGGCGTCCCCCCAAGTTCAGGGGCGTTCACTTCACGACTGTAGTGGAGGCGAACGCCCCCGTGCTCAGGGCGGAGATCGCTGTCCTACTGGCGAAGGACGCGATAGAGCCGGTCCCTCAAGCCGATATGAGGTCCGGGTTCTACAGCCCGTACTTCATTGTACCCAAGAAAGGCGGCGGGTTACAACCGATCTTGGACCTGCGATTCCTGAACCGGTCCCTTCACAGGCTGCCGTTCATGATGTTAACGCAGAAGCGCATCTTCAGGTGCATCCGTCCCCGAGATTGGTTTGCAGCGATCGACCTGAAGGACGCGTACTTTCATGTCTCGATTCTCCCTCGACACCGGCCCTTTCTGCGCTTCGCGTTCGAGGGACGGGCATATCAGTACCGCGTCTTACCCTTCGGCCTGTCCCTGTCGCCCCGCGTCTTTACGAAGGTTGCGGAGGCGGCCATTGCTCCCATGAGAGAGCGTGGTGTTCGCATCCTCAACTACCTCGACGACTGGCTGATTCTTGCCCAGTCGCGAGAGCAGTTGTGCGAACACAGGGACAAGGTGCTCAGTCACCTCAGCCAGTTGGGACTTCGGGTCAACTGGGAGAAGAGCAAACTCTGCCCCACGCAGAGGATCTCTTTTCTCGGTATGGAGATAGACTCGGTCGCCATGACTGCACGCCTCACCGAGGAACGCGTCCAGTCGGTGTTGAACTGCCTGAATTCGTTCAAAGGCAGGACAGCGGTTCCACTGAAACATTTTCAGAGGCTCCTGGGGCATATGGCATCCGCAGCCGCAGTAACGCCGCTCGGATTGCTTCATATGAGACCGCTTCAACGCTGGCTACACGATCGAGTCCCGAGATGGGCGTGGCACAGCGGTTCCCTCCGCGTCCAAGTGACTCCGAGGTGCCGCCAAACCTTCGGCCCGTGGTCGGACCCTTTGTTTCTACGGGCGGGAGTTCCCCTAGAACAAGTGTCCAGGCACTCCGTTGTCTCCACGGATGCCTCATCCACGGGTTGGGGTGCCACGTACAACGGGCTTGCAGTTTCGGGTCTGTGGACGGGGCCTCAACTGCAATGGCATATCAATTGCCTCGAGTTGTTAGCAGTTCGTCTTGCACTCAGCCGCTTCAAAGTGCCGCTCAGAGGCAAGCACGTTCTGGTCCGGACGGACAACACTGCGGCCGTAGCGTACATCAACAAACAGGGTGGTCTACGCTCCCGTCGCATGTCGCAACTCGCCCGCCATCTCCTCTTATGGAGTCAGAAGCATCTGAGGTCGCTTCGTGCCGTTCACATTCCGGGCCTGCTCAATCGTGCGGCCGACGAGCTGTCACGTCAGCAGGTGCTTCCGGGAGAATGGCAACTCCATCCCCAGGCGGTCCAGCTAATCTGGAGTCGTTTCGGGGCCGCATAGGTAGACCTGTTTGCCTCCCCAGAGACGACCCACTGTCAGCGGTTCTATTCCTTGACCGAGGGGACCCTCGGGTCGTATGCCCTGGCCCACAGCTGGCCCCGGGAAGAACGCAAGTATGCGTTTCCCCCAGTGAGCCTTCTTGCGCAGACTCTGTGCAAAGTCAGGGAGGACGAGGAGCAGGTCCTGTTGGTCGCTCCGTATTGGCCCAACCGGACTTGGTTCCCGGAACTAGTGCTCCTTGCGACAGCACCTCCCTGGCCCATTCCTCTGAGACCGGACCTCCTGACTCAGAGACGGGGCACCCTATGGCACCCGCGTCCGGACCTCTGGAAACTCCATGTTTGGTCCCTGGACGGGACGCGGAGGTTCTAGGTGACCTACCGCAAGCGGTAGTTGACACCATCACTTCCGCTAGAGCCCCCTCTACGAGGCGCCTCTATGCTTTGAAGTGGAACCTGTTCGTTGACTGGTGCTCTTCTCGCCGAGAAGACCCCCGAAGATGTTCGGTCGCATCTGTGCTTACCTTTCTACAGGATGGGTTGGAGCGAAGGCTGTCTCCCTCCACCCTCAAAGTCTATGTCGCCGCTATCGCCGCTAATCATGAGCTCGTAGATGCAAAATCTCTAGGTAAGCACGATCTGATCGTCAGGTTCCTTAGGGGAGCGAGGAGATTAAATCCACCTCGTCCTCCCTCCATACCCTCTTGGGACTTAACTCTGGTGCTAACTGCACTACAGAGAGAACCTTTTGAGCCTCTGCAGTCAGCTGAGTTGAAAGTTCTGTCGTTAAAGACAATACTCCTGACTGCGTTGGCCTCCATCAAGAGGGTAGGGGACCTGCAGGCATTTTCGGTCGACGAATCGTGCCTGGAATTCGGGCCCGGTAACTCTCATGTGATCATGAGACCCTGGCCTGGATATGTGCCCAAGGTTCCCACTACTCCCTTCCGGGACCAAGTGGTGAGCCTGCAAGCGCTGCCTTCGGAGGAGGCAGACCCAGCCCTAGCTTTTCTCTGTCCCGTCCGTGCTCTCCGGACTTACGTGGACAGAACGCAAAGCTTCAGGACCTCAGAGCAGCTCTTCGTCTGTTACGGAGGACAGCAGAAGGGAAAGGCTGTCTCCAAGCAGAGGATGGCCCACTGGATAGTGGATGCCATCGTCTTGGCTTATCAGTCCCAAGACGTGCCCTGCCCGCTCGGGTTAAGAGCCCACTCCACTAGGGGTGTTGCCTCTTCCTGGGCGCTGGCTCGTGGCGCCTCGCTGACAGATATTTGTAGAGCTGCGGGCTGGGCGACACCTAACACGTTCGCTAGATTCTATAGCCTCCGTGTAGAGCCGGTGTCTTCCTGTGTGCTCACTTCCCATAGTCAGTAACACCGAAGTACCCGTTCTAGTGTCGGCTTGCTGCGCCATTCCCTCCCCTATGGTAGACGGATGCGTGCGCTTATTCTGCTCCAGTCGAGTTCCCCGGAACGGCGAACCCTGTTGAGTCCTCCGCAACCCGCGGCAGTCGGACGTGGCGGAGCGTTCGACGCCAGGTCTAACACTCGTATGCATTGGTGGAACTTGTGTTAGGCTGGGTTCCGTATGTAGTGACCCCCACGGCGGTCCCATATGTGTATTCTTCCACGGTACGGCTCCCTACGGCGAGCCCGTGTCTTTCCCTCGGCAGAGTGTCCTCTGCCGTTCCAGGTACGTGTTGTTCCCCCTCCACTAATTGGCCGGGGCCACCCCTGGGACTTCCGTATGTTGTGCTGCCCACGGTCAGCCCATACGTGTATTCTCCACATGTTAACTCCCTCTGGGCATGATGTGGCTTCCGCAGCTGCCTTCACAAGCACGCTTTCCCAGCGTTATCCAATACAGTCAGCTGAATGGGTCTTGCGGAACAGCAGCTTTGACTCTCCCTGCGTGAACCTACCCGCCCGCATCAGATCGGGGTCCGTGGGGCTCATCGCTGGGCGCTGGAAGTGGTAGTAACTATGGCGTTTTCCATAGGGGATCCCAATTCGTCGGTACGTCCGACGTACGTCGAACGTGACCGACTGAATGGGAACGTCTCGGTTACGTATGGTAACCCTCGTTCCCTGAAGGAGGGAACGGAGACGTACGTCCCGTCGCCACAGTTGCTGTACCATCACTGCAGGTCGAGCCACTACGTGTGGCTCCTCAGTGAAAAACAGCGTGCATTCGCTCTCGCTTCCTGTTTATACCCGCGGCGCGGGGCGGAGCGCGAGATGCAAATCTCGCACGCCAATTGTTCATTGGCCGGTTCTAGATAGCTCGAAGCTGATAGGGGCTCCCAGAAGTGATCCCAATTCGTCGGTACGTCCGACGTACGTCTCCGTTCCCTCCTTCAGGGAACGAGGGTTACCATACGTAACCGAGACGTTATTCCAGACGTAGTTTTGGAATTGAGGTCAAAGTCCACTTGCCTTGCGTTCACAGATGTGAAGTCTTTGCCCCTATTACAGCGACTTTCTTCTGGCGTGTTCTACAGACAGGGTGACCATTCGATTAAGTTTCCCTCAGGACTTTTGTAAAAGCCAAAATATGACCACACCTCAGATTTGGTCCTTTTAGAAGGCTGAACAATCCCCCGAGTGCTGTCACTGCCTTCTGCCGTTTCTTCTCATTCAAAAAACAGAGTTGGGCACTGCGCCAGACTGACGCTGACTGGACAGGATTTACTGCGCATTTTCAAAATCGTGATAATCACGTGCGGTTTTAATGATAATTAATTTTTAAACGATATCACTAAACGTCAGTACATTTTATCGTGGTTTATCGTGAATAATCTATTAGTCTTCCTTTACATTGCTTTAATGCATTACTATTTCACTATGTCACTTCCGAAACTTTGCAGCGTGCAATTGGCCATTAATCCTTTCTGCAACATGAAAAACAAAACTTTTATTCAATGGATTATATAGACTGTAGACTCGAAAGTGAGCCAAGACCGCTCCATTTACAATCACTAAACACTGTCGCAATGTCGCAATGTCAGTTCATCACGATCATACAGAACAAGGTTGCGAATTTTACAGGATTCACAATTTCACAATTGCCGACACAGGACAAAGATGCCGTTGTCTGAGACAGCATAGAGTAGCTAGCGCTCATACATTTCATAGCCTACATTGTATGTATTTCCATTTGAAAAATTAGCATGAACATAATTTTAAATCAACAAAATAATTTTAAATCAAGAGAGTTAATTGATTCATCCATGAATACATCAAGCCATAATGATTTTAGGCTAGACTTTAACGCGTTAAAACATTTGTGAACAGCTTGAATGTAGGCTAAACACTAACGGCACTAATGTGAACATTAATTGTAACTTCTGTCTTCATAAGTTGGTCATAACAATAACCTATCTAATATTTTTATAAAAAAAATTAGCATGTTCAGATGTTTGGGGTGAAGATGGGTTGCAGATGCAGAAAGCTAATCACTTCGCGGCTTTTTGGCCAACGGTTGTGTTTCATCGGATTCAGTTAGGCCTATCTCTTCCTCGCACACCTTGGCCTACACAGCGTGCTTTGAGCGAACCTCAGGTGTTTGTGTCTAGGATCCAGGAAGGATGCGATGTATATGCAACCTTGCAAGCGCTGCTGACATCTGCAGGTGCAAGTCGCCGCTCCAGTGATGTAGACACTGTTTGCTTGAACTGAGGAGACTTTGGGAGACTCTCCTGGGATTTCTTTGAGGTGTTTTGACATAAAAGTTGCTGTCACTGTGTAAACCATGGAGATGGATACTCCGGATTCTCCACACAAGGCAGTGGTTGCACATTTAAGTGAGTGAAGCGCTTGTGAGAGTTCCTCCATAACTCCCCAGCTATCATCAGTCAGTTTGAGGGTTCGCGCATCTGATAGTTTAGTGAAAGCTCTGTCTGATAAGACAGCAGATATTGCCCATTGTTGCTCTAGTAAGCGCTCGAACATGTCATGAATAGAATTCCACCTTGTCCGGCTGTACTGCAGTAATTTGTGCTCAGGCAAGTTCTGCAGTCACTGCTTTTGTTTCAATGCTTGTGTTGCAGTTGTGCTGTGATGGAAATGAGAAACAAGACGACTGGCAGATGCAACTACATGGTTTATGTGTTGAAGCTTGAAACTGTCATTTGTAGCGAGTTGGAGTGTGTGTGCAAAACAAGGCTGAGTCCCACTCTAACCATTCAGTATTTGCAAGCACCATGTTACTCGCATTGTCATGCACGCATGCTGTTATTTTTCCGCTTAGTCCCCAGCGGTCCATAGCAGTGGAAAATGTATTTGCCAGATTTTCAGCAGTATGACGCTCTGGCGAGGCTTTGGTCTGCAGAACAGCATTGCAAATTTTCCAATCAAGTATATAATGACAAGTGACCGTGATGTATGATTCGGTTGTAAGCGCTGTCCATGAATCTGTCGTCAGTGACATTTTTTTCAACACTCGCTAACTGACTGCGCAGCTCCCTTACATAAGAAAAAGTCAGAAAAGTTTCTTCGGTCTGGCAGTGATCGTTTTTCTAGACGGGACAGTAAACTCTGGGTCTACAAACTCCATAAGACTTCTAAAACCCTCTCCTTTTACAAAGCTGATCGGAAGCATATCTTTAGCGATCATCTTAGTGATGAGGGCCGTTGTTTGCTCTGCCCGTCTAAAATCCAACTTTGTTGATCTGATCATGAACTAGCCACTGATTGCTGCTGACCTGTGGATGGACCTTCTGGGTGCCCTAACCCTGCTTCTTCCTGGGCGCTGGCTCAAGGCGCCTCGCTGACAGATATTTGTAGAGCTGCGGGCTGGGCGACACCTAACACGTTCGCTAGATTCTATAGCCTCCGTGTAGAGCCGGTATCTTCCCGCATCCTCGCCCCCAGTGGCCAGTAGCGCTAAGTGCCCGTTCTAAGTGTCGGCTTGCAACGCCACTCCCGCCCTCTGGGCCGGATACGTGCGTCTATTTTCTCCAGTTGTGTTCCCCGGAAACGGCTAACCCTGTCCAGCTCCTCCGTCACCCCTGCGGTGCCAGACGTTGCGGCCGTCTGACGCCAGGCCTGCAACCGTATGCTTGTGAAATGTGTGTGTAGGCTGGGTTCCATATGTAGCGGTCCCCTCACGGCTACCCCATATGTGTATTCTTACACGGTACCAGCTACCCTACTCAGCTAGCCCTGTGTCTTTCCCTTGACAGAGCCCGCTCTGTCGTCTCTGGGCGTGTTCTTTCCCCCCTGGGACCAGGCTGGAACCACCCCAGAGACTGCCATATGTTGCACTACCCTGCCAGGTTAGTCCTAATGCGTATTCTGCCACCTAGCCTTCCACTGAAGGACGTGGCTCCGCAGCGTACCATCTCCCGAGACGGGCACGCTTTCCCAGCGTTATCCAATAGTCACACTGGGTGGGTCTTGCAGAAACAGCAGTGACTGACCTCCCTGCTTGGAGCCCTGACTTCCGTACCATCTAAGACGGTCCAGTGCGCTCAAGCAGGACGCTGGAAGGGCCAGCGCCCTGGCGTTTTGGTAGGGATCCCAATTCGTCGGTCAGTTCCGACGTACGTCGAACGTGACCGACTGAAAGGGAACGTCTCGGTTACGTATGTAACCCTCGTTCCCTGAAGAAGGGAACGGAGACGTACGTCCTGTCGCCAGGTGCTGTGCTTCCGCTAGGGGGCCGAATCACTAGTTCGGCTCCTCAGCAGAAAAAAGCAATGATCAAGCATTCCACTTCCTTATTTATACCCGCGCTGCGGGGCGGTGCGTGGAATGCGTGGATCGCATGCCAATCTCCATTGGCTCGTTTTTAATACACTCGAAGTAGATTGGTCTCTGAGATCAGATCCCAATTCGCCGGTCAGTTCCGACGTACGTCTCCGTTCCCTCCTTCAGGGAACGAGGGTTACATACGTAACCGAGACGTTCACAGTGCATTAACTAATGTTAACAAGATTTTAATAATGCATCAGTAAATGTTGAAATTAGCATTAGCAAAGATAAAGAAATGCTTTATAAGTGCAGTTCATTTTTAGTACATGTTAACTAATGCAGTTAACTAATGTTAACTAATAAATCTTATTGTAAAGTGTTACCTTAAATTTTAAACAATATTACTAACCGTCAATACATTTTATCGTGGTTCATCGTGAAACCGGTAATCATTCCATCCCTAGTTTGCACTGCACTTCTTTTTCATAAATTTTATTATAAGAACTCCACACAGAACTCTTATTTGACATCGTTACAGTAAGTAGTGCGTGTGAGACGATGTGTTCTTCTTCTGTTGTCTAAGAGTTGATTGACATATTTTATGTGCTTTATTGGCAGCGTGCGCCACCCGCTGGTTAAATTAACACGTCACTACCGCATCAGCACCGAAAACGTGGATTTTTTTTAGACAATGTAAGCCCGCTGAAATCATTTCAATGGAGGTAACAATCTCGGGTGAAGGTCACTGCGCGTTCGGTCTTTTCAGCTGGGCAAAAGGGATTTTATTCCAGTTCATCTTTTATCTGACTCCATTTTATCATAATCTCGAATTTAGGGTAGAATGCCAATTGGTTATTTGGTCATTTATATTTAATAATTAATCACACATTTAATTATTCTGTTTAACCCTTGGTTGAAATTATACCCATTCATTATCTACTAGAGATGGTTAATAATTCCAGAGTAAGTCAGAATAGATCAAAATGTTACAATTTATTAACAGCCAGGTAAATATATAATGCCAATTACATAATCAAATAAAAGATAATCCATACATAACATTAAATGTTGATGATGCATACCTGACTTCTGAATATTACATAACGTTGACCATCTAATAGACACTCAGCGTTATGGGCCGAACTCGTTACCTGAACCTTCTGTCACACCTCCTTATATGCTCAGACCAAGACAGAAATCTCTTTCAAATGGAAACGTGTTAACAATGGGAATTTACATTTAATCCCTATCCCAGTATTGACAAAAGACCAACTGTTTGAAGCCACACCCACCGTAATAAGCCAAATTTCTCTAATTCTTAAAACCTTTATTATCTTCTTGTTTACTTCTGTGGTGATGAGATATTTGTACCAGTCGCACTGAGACATTTCAAACGATATCAAACACGTATAATACTGTATAGGGAGAATTGACATTAAACCATTTAGATTTTGTGAATTCTAGAGGAAGGATGGGGGAAGATTCAGGTGAAAGGAAAAGCATGTAAATTAAAGGAACTGTATGTAAGAAATGTATTTCTATTAATCATAAAATGGCCCTGATATGTCACTAGACATTAAGAAATCATGTTAATTTCAAATATTTATATCACTGACAATGGTTGTCCGGCCAAGATATTGTCATTGTAAAAGTGAAGTTGCAGCCCTCAACTGATGTTGATGTTGACATGTTGTGTTTTGGCCTGAAGCGCCACCCTCCGCCTATCTACCAATCACGAAGTCAGTAGTGTTTCTGCATTCGGGTTGCCAGCTCTGCTCTAGTTACCACAGCTGCAGCTACAAACTTTTTGGATAAACAATGTCTAACTTTACGAAACCTAAACAACCTCGTTATGAATCAGAAAAACGTTGTGACAGTGTCCGAAATAAAACAAGGATTTGTATAAGAGATGTCTTTGAAAGATAGAGACGGCTGAAAACGGAGAATAATTTGAAGACTGATGCCAACGTTGCTAATTTTCTCCTGTACAGGTAAGGTTCATCTATGTTTGGCTAACTTGTACTTAATGTAAATGGACATTTCAAATATTCATGACAGTCGAACAAAGATATGCATGTTTGTGCAAAGTAATGTTAGGTTAGCGCTGATGGAGGAGGTGGGTCATTGAATTGAAAAGGTAACGTTAAGGAATTGTTTGGTAAATAAAAACTGCGAGTCGTCATTGCTAACATTAGTAATGCATTATCAGAGCCCGTTTCTCTGTCATTATGCTGGGACGCTGAGGAAAACAACATTAGCACGCCTATTATGGCACTGTGAAAACGTATTTGAGACAGTAGCCTAACGTTACCTCGGTAAAAATTATTCCTCATTCGTTCTTCGCATATATAGTGGACAAAACATGCTGCAAGTTGACCTGTATGACCATTGCTAATGTTATTTGGCTTTGCTGTAATTTTACTATAGTATTTTTTCATGTGGGAATGTACTGTCACATACGAGCGTTCATATTTACGATTATATTTGGCTAATCGCCATTAGTACATTTTTGCGATTCATAATTACTTCACAAAACATCGCTCTTGAAGCATAAACATAATTAACAGAAAGAAAAAAATCTTACTGTGTACGACTCGTCACTTGCCATTGAAAGCTCCTTGTAGCAGCCCACGTTCCTGCTGGTTCCTGCAGCCTAGCTGGCAACCTCGAGTCAGGGGGAGGGGGAGAGGGGATACACCGCTCTACAGTAATTTGAAAGTGATTGCAGTACCAGTTTTGGCCACAGTCCTACATACAGCTCCTTTAAAGCCATTCTCAAATGATTCACTCAGTGTGACGTTGTCTCGGATGGGAGTGATAACTGTACGAGACAGTTCAGATGTTAATTTCCAGAAAATGTCCTTTGTCTTTTTGGGGAGTACTTGTTCTCAGTTCAGACATTCTGGCATGCTAGCTTTTTACAGTCTTACAATGACAATCGCACAGCCTATTCGATATTCTATAATTAAATCAACTAATCGAATATTTGAAAATTGTGACTTATCCCCAAGCAGTTGTTGGCTGCTACATTACTGCAATAAACTGAACAAATTCTTGGAAAGTAGTAAGTACATGTTTTGAGCACCAGCGAATCTGAAGAGAATGTCCGTATACAGCACTTTTGTAAATACATTACATTATTAGCTCGGAAAATACGCTCATTTGATTAGAAACACTGGAGACCGGAAATGTAAAGCATCTTTCCAGTACGAGTTGGGCGAGACGTCCAGAAGGTGGATAGTACTACGTGCCATTTCTTTTCTTAAGGACATCAATCTCTCAACTAATGATGTAAACTATAGAAGCAACCCTGTCAGTTGGTAAAGGTTAATTGAAGGTTAAAGGTTATTAAAGGTTAATAATGAACAACAAAGTCCAAATTCGATTGATATTTATTTCTAGATGTAATAATCAACATTCAAATAAATCTCTAGTAAACCAACTCAAGTTGTATACAAACATTACATTTTTTATATCCACTTTTTAAATATATAATTGTTTCTACTCCATCACTGAAATACTGAATAAACGTTTAAATGGTGACTGTCTTTTGTTAATATAGTAAATGTAATATTACTAACTGTAAAAAATAGAATATGTAATTATTTAACAAACTGCTCATATCTAGTTTTTTTTATGGAAACGTGATTTTACTTTACAGTATAAATCACCCTTAAAGCTACACTGTGTAACTTTTTTAGTTTATTCTTAGCTAAAAACACTTATATATGTGCTCATTAATGTATATTTACTTCTTTCAAGTAATAAAGTATTCTCGTAAGTTTATAATATGCCATTTAAAATACATACAGGTAGGGGTTCGAATGCAGGTCACCATGTTGCCCCTCCATCTTGAAAGTACATTAGCCAAAGAGGGACATACCCGTAAATTCAAGCTTCGCCTTTCGCGTTTTAACACTCGATGGCACTGTACAAAATTCCCTGCCTCGCGCATGTGCGCGTCAACTTGTTCAGACTTGTCTGGTGCATGCGCAGAGAGTTTTCATCTCAGCAGCGTCCAGTAACAGAGTTATACAGAGTTTTCCTGGCTTGTTTATTCATCAAAAGTCTGTTTTTCCTTGTGTGGTATTTCTGTGCGTTAATAACTCGGTAAGTAATAATAGTTATTGTCATTGTAGATGTGTTTCAGAGTGTGTCATCGCGTAATTCAGTTGATGTCACCTCAGAAGTATTTTTGTGTCAACATACAATAGCGTAATGCTCACCTATTTGAATAATCATTCAGTTATTTTGTTATCAACAATGTTTTTCGTTTATAGAAAATATTTGCTTGCAATGTATGTTGATGGAAATATGTATCAGGTCTGATCGGCATATTAACAATTGTTATACAGAGCGCACTGCAGTGCTAAAGCTGCGCACACACTTTTGTAATCAGACACCGCTTGTTAGCAGCAGCAGCGGCAGCTCCGCTCCTTTTAATGCAGCTGCATTTAGCGCCTATATATGGTACAATAAACTCTGGTTTACGGTTACATTATACAAATGTAACTTATAAGTATAGTTATACAGTTCTTAACTGTGTATCTTCTGTCATGTCATTATCATGTATATTTACCATCCTTATTTGTTCTCTCACAGAAACCACATTTATGTACATATCCACGCAAACCTGTTTATGCCTTGCAATTGGATGACTGAATAAACATTACTATCATCAAAGTTCACTCTGGATTAGCTGCAGTTCTTTCTAGCCGAATAATTAGGCCAGTTGAGTTCCAACCATCCCACTGCGCACAGAATATCCCACAGGCACCGTGTCGAATGTGGACGAGGTCGAACTGGAAGCCATGTTAATCTTGGACTAAATTGGCCACCGTAGGAGTTAAAACGAAATCGGAATTGAGAGGAACAGAAACTAAAATTCACTGGATGGTCATATACCTTTTCACCGCTAGATGGGGGAAAATATCACACAGTGTAGCTTTAAGTAGCCTTAATTTATTTGTCAAATACTACCTATTGTTCAGATCACGAAAAAAAAAGTTCTTCTTCCTAATGCCATTGCACATGTGTGCGAGTGTGTTCAGATATCCTTTGTGGCACCACAGTGGATTGATCTGCCTCCAAAAGCATTTGGCAGATAAAGTTGTGTCTAATGTAGACTTTCCCACGAGAAACACCAAACGCTAGCGAAACTGATCCTGAATCAGACGCAGTTTGATCTCCAGAGGGCCCGGGAGCAGGTGGAGTGTTATGAAACTGATCTCAGTAGAGCGCTAGAGTTGTTTGTTTATAGACAGTGGCCTTGATGGTGGAACCTTTAATGACTTAATGGGTCACGGGGGTAATGCATTGAATAAAAGGCAGAGACAGATGATGGATAGAGAGGTACAGCAAATGAGAAGAGATAAAGGGAGGAAGGGAAGAGAATATTAAAGTGCTGGAGAGAGAAAGTAACTAAGTTTGATATATTTATCATCGTTCAGAAATGAATGATCCTGGGAGAAGAGGAGGAAGCCTTTAGCATTCCTCTCTCTCTCTCCTTCTCTCTCTCTTTCTCCCTCTCTGTCAGTTTTTAGTAATGTATTGTATTTTAGTAAGGTAAATGGTAGCGGTTCACTCGATTTGAGTTCGTAGTAGATTAGATAAATGTACTGTATGTATAAGGATATGAATGTATTAAATCAAAACAAGAGGAGATACTAAAAAGTCAATATTTTTGTTGTCATTTAGAGTTGCCATTTAGCTACCCATTCCCAACATTTTTTAAATATCATTTTTATTTATTATACATTTTAAATCTCATTTTACTTTTGGCAATGGAGATATTAGGGGGGGAAATTCCATTGTTAGAACCTAATGTGCTCCAAAGAGGTAAAACCTTCAACAGGCAACGGAAAGTTTTCGTAAGCCCAATGTTCAGTACATGTTTCTTTAAATGATTAAAACCAATTAGAATGGTCAAGTGACTCCCAAGTGACAAAAGTATCAAAGAACAGTCCAATAAGGAGTGGGAGTCCCTATCAAGCACCATTTGAAGGTGGGACATGCTTTTCTGGTCACAGGAGCGCATGGCGTGAAAAGAAGGCAATATTATTTGCTTTAGTAATCTTATTTAAAATGACATGAACTTTGAAATATGTGTGTCTGTATGAAGGTGTAGAGAAGACTTTATGAAGGTTTTATGAAGTTTTATTTTATTTAGCATGTTCAGAAATGCAGTTTTTCTGTTGGTTGCCTCAGGGCAACGTTGGTACTTTTCAAGGATGTTTTTGCTGACAATATGTTTGGATGTTATCACATATTAGTGCACAATATTAGCTCTAAATATAGTTGTATTTATTTATTTTTGATGTCTTGACATTTCTGAAAAAGATTTGTGATTTTGTATTGCTCTCTGACCATTGTCTTATGATATGTGAATAAATAATGTTGTCTATGATTCTGTACCAATAAAATGTTGTCCAAATCAACCAAGAAAGGATTTGTAATACTTTTAATATCATGTACCATCAAAATGTGTGCAGTAGAGACCTTAAATGCCTTTGCAAATTGTTAGTATGGGCCAAAGGTATAGGAGTAGTACTCTTTATGCAGAATGACCCCGGTTCAATTGCCATGCTAGAATAAATGAATTTTTTAATAAATCAAGAAAAATTGCAGCTGTATGTCGGTGGATGAATTTTAACTAGTGATTTCACTGATTTGATTAACTTGACCTCAAAGCTGTGATGAACTCTCTATTTTTTTTTTTTTGTGGTGGCTTCACTTGAACTTGATCACGCATTTATTACTACTGTTAAAAATGACTACTAGTGTATTATAATGCATTTGTTCTGCACGGAGGTGACACTGAGATAATTATATTAATTAAAGTGTATGAATCTTTAATTATTGAAGATTTGTAGATTAACTCTTTTAAATTAGTATTGAGACAGTATTGAAAAAAATAAGGAAAAAAAGACAATCAGGGCAATAATTTGACAGATTTCTTTTTAATAATAGTTTTGTTTCAATTATTTTATTTTTCAGTAACTAGTATTTTTAAAAAATATATATTTTGTATGTTTTGTTGCTAATTCAAAGACAGCTTATATTAATATTTATTTATTTAAAATGTATTATGTATTATATTTATTATATTATATTATTATATTATCTACTATATAATATAATGTAATATATGGTAATCGAATCTAATATCTAATCTAATATAATCTATTATATATTATATTATATAATATTATATTATATTATATTATATTATATTATATTATATTATATTATATTATATTATATTATATTATATTATATTATATTATATTATATTATATTATATTATATTATAATATATTATATTATATTCCATTCTCTAAACCACTCCTAGTCCTATCCCACACTATAATAATAATATTAATATTAATAATAATAATAATAATAATAATAATAATAATAATAATATTTTTTAATTATTTTTAAAGTAAGTATTTATTTTTGTTTGATCTTCTAGGGTTTCTTAACTCTTAATAAGCTCACATGGAGCAACAGCCTTAAGGCCCTTTCACACCAAGAATAATAAAAACAAAGATACATTTAACTATATTAGTGTCCACACTGATGCCGCTTTAAATGCTGGAGTTCTTTAAAGCAGGATGGATTCTGATTGGTTGTCATTCATCAGCTGGAATAAAATTGTTCTGAAACTGATTCCAACGATATCGTTCCTCTGTGCCGTTCTTTTACTCTGCTATTCTTTTACATTTAGAACGATTTTTAGAACTGACTTTATAGGTATCATCCTTGGTGTGAACAGGCCTTTATCCTTTCTCCTTTTCTTTCTTTTTGAGTGCCAGACTCTCTTCTGAAGCTGGTAGACGCAGTCTGAGTCAGAGGACAAAAAGCAGCAAAACATGTTGTGTTTGCTCTCTTCTACTCATGTTTGTTTTTCCCAGTTCCTTGAACTGTGCATCCAAAGAATGTACAAGTATTTGAGGAGAATTTAACATGTGTATTTAGAGCTCAAACACACACACACACACACACGCACACACACACGCTGCACTGTGTGTATGAGTAGGGGCCATCTGTTGTTGGGCACTCTGTTGACGGGTGAATTGCAGAGACACAGCTGTTCGCAACTCTGTGCCACGCAGGGTGTTGCCTGCGCTGAAATCACACAGCACCATCGCTCTGCCCCCATTGGCTCCCACTGAGCCCATATCATGCCCGAGTCTGTCCAGGGTGCCAGAGGCCTGGCCCTCAACCAGTTTCTACCACCACCTATGACATGTGAGAGAAAAGACCACCGTTAGAGACCCTGGCCCTCAGCCAGACATGCAAACACGCATTGTTCAGCCTCTCATCCAGAGTGCACAATTCGGGTAGTCTTGCCAAGTTTAGCCCTATTTCCACCAATGTGAACTCTTCACATCTCTATCTGTCCACGTGAGTGTGTTTGTGTGGGTGCTCATGCCACTCATCATTATAGCTTCAGTTAGGCTAAATGCATTCATGTCCATGTCTGCAAAACATCTCCCATTTTTGTGCGGTGAGCAGAATGCGCTTCATAGTTTTAAAAACCCATTAGCACAGAACTGGTAAAAGCATGTTCTCTCGCTTTCGGTCTCTCTCGTTCTGTAGTGCAGATACCATTTATATTGCTTTGTTTTCCTTATTAAAGTCATACGCCGTCCTATAAGTGTGTGTGTGTGTGTGTGTGTGTGTGTGTGTGTGTGTGTGTGTGTGTGTGTGTGTGCGTTTGATAAAACAG